>JASFAX010002218.1:0-46899 GCA_030737875.1 Allium sativum
TGTTGAATAGAAATTCATGTGTTGAATGAAGCTCATGTGTTGAATAAATTCTTTGAAAGATAAAAATAACATTTTCATTATATATATAAACTATAGAAATTCATGTGTTGAGTAGAAATTCATGTGTTGAATGAAGTTCATGTGTTGAATAAATTCTTTGAAAAATAAAAATAACAATTTTATTATATATATAAATTATAGAAAATATTCATGTGTTGAATAGAAATTCATGTGTTGAATGAAGCTCATGTGTTGAATAAATTCTTTAAAGATAAAAATAACATTTTTATTATATATATCAACTATAGAAAATATTCATGTGTCGAATAAAGGACTAGAACGATAAAAACCATATTTTAATCGTGTGTGTGAAGTCAAAAACATTCATGTGTTGAATATATAGATTGAACAATAAAATCTACAATTTTATTGTGAATACGAAGTGCTAAAAATATTCATGTGTTGTATAAATATTTTTGATGATAAAAATATCATTTTTATCAAATATATGAAATGAATATAGTTTTGAAATCGAAGAAAGAATTATATTTATATAAATATAATTAAAATAAATCGAATAACGAAGCTGCAGTTCGTGTTTTGAAACCATGATTTCAAACGATTATTGCGGGAGATCCGACCATCGGATTTTCCCGAAACCTAAACCGTTGGATTCGCTTTGGAAATATCTTTCCAACGACACCCACTTTGTGAAGATCCAACGGTTGGATTGTCTGGAATGTTTAATTCAAATTTGAAGAAAAACAGCGCCAGAATCAATTATATTTATATATATATATAAATATAATTAAATTAAATCGAATAACGACGCTGTAGTTCGTATTTTGAAATCGTAACTTCAAACGATTGTACCGGGAGATCCGACTGTCGGATTTTCCAAAAACTAAAGCCGTTGGATTCGTTTTGAAAAGATCTTTCTAAAGATATAAAATTTGTGAAGATCCAACGGTTAGATTTTCAGATATGTGTAAATCAAATCTGAAGAAAAACAGCGCCACGGCCGCGTTATGGCCTAAAGCGTCGTTTGAATGAACAGGCTATTTTAAGTAAATAAAAATAGCAATAAATTGTGATAAAATATTATAAATGATATGGAATGGAAATAAACTGAATTAGCTCGGTTTATGTGATATCTGATGGTTGAATGTGTTTGGCATGAAAATTACATTAAAGAACAGAATTAGTGATATCGAATAATTTAACCATTGAAATGAATTTATTTGAAATTCTAAATATACGTGAATTGTTTGAAAAGGCCGAGTTAATTCTCATTTCAAATAATTGATCGACGAGTGAAAGTCGAAGATATGAAGACGGTGCAGGACGATGATCTTCACGTCGAATTGGGGGGTGCTACTGATACTCATGATAGGAGTAGCTACCTTGAAGGGGTTGAAGTAGTAGCCGTCCGGACGTACTTGTTGATTGTATGGATATGCGAGGTATTGAGTGCCTCCGGTTTCGTTCAGAACCAGAACGAACTTGTAAATGGACTGTGTGTCTGACATTGGATTTGGTTCTGTGCTGATTGATCTCTATTAAATATATATCTGTTTGGCCGCGGAGAATTTATTCTCTTGCTTAACGCCCTTCTCTGAGACGTACGAGCTTAGAGGTTATATATCGATAGAAATCAATCGCATGGAGTGAATCGCCTGTATGGCATGCCTAAGTGGTAGATGGTCAAGGCTTCTGTTGAAAAGCAAAGTCTTGTGGTTGATGATCAAAGCGCGACCTGTGTGGCATAGCTTTATGTATAGCGTTGTTTCGGGAGCCTCACACCCCGGTATGAGCCAGAAACGGGAGAAAGACTTCAGGGAGGACATGCGTTTCCTTCTAGCTAGGAGTGGTGCTTTGGGTTTAGCACGCCCAGGTATTTTATATGTGTATGATGGAAAGTGAGGCCTCGGTTTGCTTCGGTCTCTTCGGAGCCGATGGTGTGGTCAGATATGACCAGTTACGCCCCATAGGGCGGGGAAACGCATTGTTCAGGAATTTTAATCCACATCGGTGGACCGGCCCTAACGATCCAAGGCTTGACTGAGTACTTTCCTGAGGGGCGGGCTAGAGCGTCTCGAATTCGGTAAGGATGATCCATTGCCTTGGTTCATGACGGAAATACAATTTCCAAATACGATACTGTGCGGTTTTGATTGTATATATATATATATATATGGCGACATGATATATGGTACCCATGCCGCCTATGATTGAGAGTTATTATTGAAATTGTTTTTGAAACATATATACATTAGCAATAATATCAAATGATTTGTTTTGCTCGTATCAAGCATATTTTGGCCATTATAAGGTAAAACTCTATCCTCCGGTTTGTGTTGCATTGTGTGATGGGAACTGAGTCTTATAATGGCTTCATTTTTATAAAAAGCATTGCGATGTTTAAAAGATTTACTTGTTTTAAAGCAATGGCAATCTAATGGAGTAAACCCATTCCGCGAAAGTGGCGTGATCCTGTGATTGGCCATATTATAAAATGTGCTAAGTAGATTTCTCATACCAGTCCCATGACTGACTCGTAGTTTGTTTCACTTGCAAACTTGGGTTCCCCTATTTCTACATGGGCAGCCTTGTATTCAGGTTTTAGCAGGCTCTCTCTGGATAGCTGGAGCTGAAGATGGATTCTATCATTTATCTCTTTTTATGTTGTTCAGCTCCTGTTGTACATATTATGTTTTCTTTTTCGCTGTAGACATTTTATGTAAAGATGAACTGTATTTTGTACTAAGTATGATCCTGTATACTGTGTAACTCTGATGATTATGTTTATCCAGTGTATTCTATTGTACATTATCTGGTGTATTTAATTATTTCTGTTCTGCTGTTATCTGTTTACGTGTTATATTCCAAAGATTACCCTTTCCATCGTCATATCGGGGTTTGGGGTCGTCTCAAACGTGGTATCAGAGCTTTGGTTAAGCTTAGTTCTGGAATATAACATATGAACGAACTCGTCAGAAATAGAACCAGTAGTGTTCTAGGACGAATAACTCATTACAGATAGGATCAGTAATATCATAGTATGAGTATAGTAGAATGAAATACACCTCGATAGACACATTTACATTCAAGTATATGTTTCTATGTTTTAAAATTACCTTTTCTGTTGACCTGACACTTGGTCTGCTATTTGCAGAAGTACTAGAAAATGAGTGTCAGAAACAGAAGGAATACAGAACCAGATCTAGAAGCTCTGTTAAAGAAATATCGAAATCTAGGTGGAGTATCATTCTCGGGCAATGAATCCATTAGTCAAACCCAAGATTGGATGCGTTCTGCTGAAAGAATTCTTGAACGCCTCCAGCTGGGAGATGATCGGAAAAGATTAGTGGCATCTTGGGCACTCAAAGACAAAGCTTTGTTCTGGTGGGAGACAATCATTAAGGATAATCCAGAAGGTGATATCACCTGGGGTAGATTCAAAGAGATTTTCAAAGAAAGATTTACTCCTCCAGAAGCAACTGAGCTGTTAAGTGATGAATTCTACTATTTGATACAAGGAGATATGAATATCCCAGAATATCATAAGAGATTCAATGAACTTTCTCGTTTTGCTCCGCATCTGATTCAAGATCCGAAGAGGAAGAATCTGAGGTTTATTAATGGTCTTTAAAGAAAATACCAGAATAAAGTAATGGGACATGTGAAGCTTCCTTTTTTGAAATGATATACATGGCCTATCAGTATGAAGATCTAAATAATCGAGGTCTTTTAGTCGTTGAAGAGGAAGTCAGTTCGAGCAACAAAAGGAAAACTGATAGCCCAGAGACAAGTACGGAGGTTGAGCCAAGTATGACGTCTAGAGTCAGAAAGAAGCCTAGATTCAATAGGAGGAAGGTTAAATTTGAGGAAGTGCTAATAACGACTGCCACATGTTCGAGCTGCAATAGGCGAGGACATTTGGCGGTAAATTGCAAATCTTGGAACAAAAGAATAAAGAATGGATTTAAACCCACTAAGGAGCAAAAGAAATCGCATGGCACAAGAGAATGCTATAAGTGTCATCGGACAGGTCATCTTGCAAGGGATTGCCTGTTATTGGAGAAATCTGAAATGGTACAGGTAAATAAAGTAGCAGAAGTTCCTGCGTCCTCAGCTAGTCAGTAAAGGCCAGATGTTTTAGAAGGCACGCTTACTGTCAAAGATATTCCGGTAAAGGTATTATTTGATACAGGCGCATCGCGAAGCTTTGTTGCAAAGAATGCGGTTAAGAAACTGGATTTGAATTTGAAGAAGCTCAAAGAACCAATGACTGTTCAAAATCCGGTTGGGGGTTCCCTTGACCTTAATTGGGTTTGTGGAGTGCCTGTCTCTTTTTCCCTATATCGGTTCCCCACTATCGCGGTCGTCATGAATTTTACAGAATTTGATCTTATCTCGGGATTAGATTGGTTAACCAAATATGAAGCTGAGGTTAAATGCGCCGAGAGGGTTGTTAAGGCAAAAACAAAGTTCGGAGAATATATAACCATTCCATGTGAAGGTCCGAATACGGATAGAAAAGACTTCTGGGCAGCTTTAGATGTTTCTCATGCTCAAATAGAACATGTTCCTGTCGCTCCGGAGAATATTCCGGTCGAGATTGAAAATATTCATGTTGTCAAGAACTATGCGGATGTGTTCGAAGAAGTTGTTAGCTTACCTACGTAGAGAGAAATTGATTTCAAAATCTATTTAGTTCCGAATGCAAGGCCAGTAGTTCACGCTATTCGAATAATGACCTTGAAGGAAAAAGAAGAGTTATACAATCAAACTCGACAGCTAGTATGGAAAGGTCTAATCAGGCCTAGTTTCTCGGATTGGGGAGCAGTAGTGGTATATGTCCCAAAGTCAGATGGTACTCTCAGACTATGTGTAGATTATCGTGACTTGAATAAGCAGACGCTGAAGAACAAATATCCATTGCCACGGATTGATGATTTGTTGGATCGATTGAATGGCGCACACGTATTTTCCCGAATGGACCTAACTACAGGTTTCCATCAGCTTCGTATTATCGAAGAGTGTGTTCCTTTGACAGCATTCAGAGGCCCAGATTTATTCGACGAGTGGTTAGTAATGTCGTTCGGCTTATGTAACGCTCCAGCTTATTTAATCGATCTAATGAATCGGGTATTTAGAGAAGTATTGAATAAATTTTTTCTGGTTTTCATTGATGATATACAAATCTTCTCTAAGTCAGAAAGCAAGCACGAAAAACATTTGGAACAAGTGTTAGAAATTCTGAGAAAGAATGTGTTGAAAGCAAAGTTTTCCAAATGTATATTCTGGCAAGAAAAGGTCAAATTTCTTGGCCACGTCGTGTCAAAACAAGGAATTTCAGTGGATCCCAGTAAAATCACTGCTATTCAGAATTGGAAACAACCTCGTACGCCCACAGAAGTTTGAAGTTTTCTCGGATTGGCCAGTTATTATCGGAAGTTCATTAAGAATTTTTCGAAGATATCCAGTCACTTAACAAAGCTTACTAAGAAACATTCGAGATTCAACTAGACTACCGAATGTGTGGCAGCTTTCCAGGAGCTGAAGTTAAAATTGACGACTGCTCTAGTGCTAACAATTATTGATGGCAACCAGGATTTAAAAGTTTGGACCGATGCTTCTAAAGAAGGCCTTGGCGCAGTGTTAATGCAAAAAGGCCATGTAGTCGCTTATGCTAGCCGTCAATTGAAACCACATGAAAAAAATTATGTAACTCACGATCTTGAATTGCTAGCTATCGTGTTTGCTATGAAAATATGGAGTCATTATCTATTGGGTGAGAAGTTTGAATTATACACTGATCATCAATTATTGAAATATTTATTCACCCAGAAGGATCTGAATATGAGACAGCAGTGTTGGTTAGATTTTCTCGCGGCTTATGATCTTGATATCTTATATACTCCGGGGAAAGCTAATGTTGTGGCTGATGCTCTCAGCAGAAAGAATATAATTATCGCCAGTCTTATCATCACGCCTTCATTGATTGATAACATATCTGCTCTTCAGAAGGATGATCACTTCATTCAGAAGATCAGAGAGAGAATTCAGAAAGGCAAGCCCTCGAGTTTTCAGATAGATAACGAGGGGATTCTGAGGTTGAAAGGCCGAATATGTGTGCCAAACATTCCTGAACTCCAGAGAGAAGTATTAGATGAATGTCACAAAGCCAAGCTTAGTATCCATCCAGGGGTGAGCAAAATGTATAATGACATCAAACGCACTTTCTGGTGGAAATCTAAGAAACGAGACATTTCTTTATATGTTAGTCGGTGTCCTACTTGTCAACAAGTCAAAAGAGATCAGCAGAAGCTCGCTGGATTGTTGCAACCTTTGGAAATTCCAGGTGGAAAGTGGGAACAGATTTCTATGGATTTCATAGATGGTTTGCCCAGAACCAGGAGAGGAAATGACAGTATTTGGGTGATCGTAGATCGTTTCACGAAGACCGCCCATTTCATACCTGTCAAATCGAATAGAACTGCTCAGAGTCTGGCACGGGTTTATTTCAAAGAAATTGTTAGACTGCATGGAGTTCCCATGAGTATCGTTAGCGACCGTCACCCGATTTTTGCAAGTAAATTCTGGGAAGCATTCCAAGCAGAATTGGGAACGAAACTGAACTTGAGCACCGCATATCATCCTCAAACAGATGGTCAAACTGAGAGGGTGAACCTTATTCTTGAAGATTTATTGCGGGCTTGTGTAACTGATTTTGGCGGATCATGGGAAGACCATTTGCATTTGGCCGAATTCTCATACAACAACAGCTACCAAGCGAGCCTTACGATGTCACCATTCGAAGCATTGTATGGTAGACCATGCCAATCTCCTGCTTGTTGGGTAGAACCTGGTAATAGACTCGTATTGTGACCCGATATATGATTCGCGAAGCTGCGGACAAATCAATTTCGTTAAGAAACGATTACTCGTTGCTCAAAGCCGACAGAAAAGCTATGCAGATAAGAGAAGAAGAGATATATCATTTGCTATTGTCAACTATGTGTATTTGAAGGTATCTCCGATGAGAGGGGTTATCCGGTCTGGTAAAACTGGGAAAATGGCGCCCAAATTTATTGTTCCGTTTCCTATTCTGGAACGGGTCGGAATTCTCGCTTATAGGGTTCAGTTACCTGATTGGTTGCCTGGAGTACATAATGTGTTTCACGTATCTCAACTTCGAAAGCATGTTCATGATTCAGACTTGATCGTGGAAGAAGCGGCGCAATGGGATATAGAAATTACTCCAGAATTGGCTGTGAGAAGAGAGCCGCTGAAGATTATTGGTAAAGAAACCAAAGAGCTAAGGAACAAGAAGGTTCACTTAGTCAAAGTACAATAGAGTGGAGATCCGCGAGATTGTACTTGGGAAACAGAGGAGAGCATTAAGAAAGCCTATCCTAAGTGCAGGGTGGATATCTCTGATTGACTCTGGTGCAAGGTACATTTACCATACTTCGCATTATCATTTTGTTCTCTACTTTGCTGTTGTTTTCTTTTCATGCATGTAGACTTTTTAATTATATAGTCTGAATGATGTCAAAAGAGTATATGAATTATTTAGTGTATTTTTGAAAAGCTAAAAACAAATTGATTGTTGTTTGTGTTGTGTGATTGTGGATTTGATTATTTAAATTATTAGAATGATAGTTAATTTAATCAATAAGAGAATGAAGTTAAATGTATGCAAGTGAATCAAGTATTGAACTGATTTAGAAATAGATAGAAATATATACATGTGCATTATATATGTGTGAACAGGTTATGGATAAACAGCTAAGCAAAGGAATAAAACTGTTTGCCCGACAAATAGGTACATGTTTATTGTATTTCTTGGGATTTGATGATTTTATGAGCCGAATGGCTAGCCGCTTGGCTTTTTCTTTTTCTTTTGGATTGGTGAGGGCCATGGGAGGCTATTTGAAATATCCCGAAGCTCCCCGTACAAAGAAGGTTATGGCGAAAGTTTTCAAAAATTTAGGGTGTTAGCCAAATTTTTGAAGAATTTGAAAATTCTTAGAAACTGAAAAGTTGAAGAATGGAAGCCAGATTGAAAGTAGAGTTGGTTAATTAAACCACTTTCGACATTGTTCCTTTTCGGGGACGAAAAGTTTTAAGTGGGGGAGATTGTAACAACCTGGAAAATCCGAGCTAGCTTAAAAATTTTAATTTGGCTATTTTAGTGGATTTTAATATTTAAAATAAATGATTTTAAATAATAACGACGAAAAGTATGTTTTGATCGATTTTTTTAAAGTAAATATAATTATTTTAAATTATAAACAAGGCCTGAAATGGCGCGGCAGTTTCAAAAATTCAATTCAAAATTTGACTGACTGTACCGGGTGGAAAATAAAACGGATTTTAGTGAAACCAAAAATATTTAAATCTATCAGTGAATATCTTTCTAACGAATCTGAAAAATCGAAGTTTCATAGCGGAAATCAAAAGTTATGGCCAAATGAATTTTCAGAAAGGTCGCTATAGAGAATATATAGCCCGTGGAAAATGGCCATTTTACAAACGGTCTCAGAATTCGACGAAACTAGTTTTGTTGGGACCGTATCGTCAAAACATAGCTAGATATATTTTTCGGGAATTTTTAGAATCATTATGTGGCCCCGACAAATTGAAATGTACGTTCAAATTAAATATTGAATGTTCTATATTTTAATTTGAAGAGAAACTGACTGAAACAGTCGAATGGACCCACGAAACATATCCCATTGTGTTCGGAATGGGGGTATTTAGCTGGGGACGATAGTCGTTGGGTTGGAATTGGTGTTCGTATGGAGCGGGTGGTATTTTCGAATTTAAAAAAATTTAAAATAATTATAAAAATCCATGGCCCAATCATAATTCTCCTTTCATTGCGCGTTAACCAGAATTTCCCGTAACCCCCCCCCCCCCAAATTGAACGACGACCGTACTTCATCCCTTCCCATCAACTTTCCGATGAAACCACGCCACGATAGACCCCGCCACCACCCAATCTCGGAAGCCCTCCCTCCCCTCTTCAAATCAGTACAACCCAGACCTTCCCTCGTCTCGTATTCACCGAGAATCATGCCCCGGAAAGTCTGTCGCGCCGACCTAATTTCCTCCCTCCACCGTGCTTCGAGTCAGCCACCACCACCACGCGCCTGAGCGCGATTCGAAGCTCTTCGAGGTGTCAAAACCCGATCGAGTCCAGGTGCAGCAGATTGAAAGAAATTTAAAAACCTAGTTTTGAAGATATTATGGAGGTGACGGCTTTAATTATTTTAAATGGTTTAATAGCACTTTAAAGCGCTACGATTTATGATTTTACAATAAAAATCATATCTTTTTCGTTTCTTATCGAAATCCAGTGAAACAAGTGACAGTGGACTCGTGTGGACGTCTTCTACATTCTAGAAGAGACCGCATATTTTTCTGAGCCTTCTGCAATTTTTGGTGGAGTGGAACCCAATGTGAGATTTCTAAATTATAAACGATATGGAAAACAACGATGTATAAATTATATAGTCGATGTATGAGTTATATAAGCGTTGTACACCTCATGTATAAGCGTTGTATAAGTTGTATGTTCGATATATAAGTTATATATGCGTTGTAAAAATAATATATTCGTTGAAATAAATTGAAATAATATTGAAGTGAAATCGAAATATATTTATATACGAATATATATATATATATATATATACTCCCCTCGTCCATAGACCATGATGATATATATTGGTTGTGATATTGTTTGGATTATTGGTTGATGTGAAATTTAGTGAATATCATGAATGGTTGATTTGAAATGATTGATTATGATTGAATTCCCAATAGGATTAGTATATAGGAAAATTCGTCTGCGTACGAACTAGATATTGAAAATCCCCATTGTCAAAAACCTCGAGGTTTTAAGGTAGAGCGAGGAGCCGAACTAGGGACGGTTCCGGTTTTAACTACCCTGCCGTTATGCTGCCGAAATTTTCAATAAAATTCATGTGTTAGAATTATTTTCATGTGTTGAAACTATATTCATGTGTTGAATAGAAATTTATGTGTTGAGTAGAAATTCACGTGTTGAATGAAATTCATGTGTTGAATAAATTCTTTGAAATATAAAAAAATAATATTTTTACCTTATATATGAACTATATAAAATAATCGTGTTTTGAAATAAATTGTTTTTCAATAAAAATCACATTTTTATTATATATATATAAACTATAAAAATTCATGTGTTGAGTAGAAATTCATGTGTTAAATGAAGTTCATGTGTTGAATAAATTCTTTGAAAGATAAAAATAACATTTTTATTATATATATAAACTATAGAAAATATTCACGTGTTGAATAGAAATTCATGTGTTGAATGAAGCTCATCTGTTGAATAAATTCTTTAAAAGATAAAAATAACATTTTTATTATATATATAAACTATAGAAATTCATGTGTTGAGTAGAAATTCATGTGTTGAATGAAGTTCATGTGTTGAATAAATTCTTTGAAAAATAAAAATAACATTTTTATTATATATATAAACTATAGAAAATATTCATGTGTTGAATAGAAATTCATGTGTTGAATAGAAATTCATGTGTTGAATGAAGCTCATGTGTTGAATAAATTCTTTGAAAGATAAAAATAACATTTTTATTATATATATCAACTATAGAAAATATTCATGTGTCGAATAAAGGACTAGAACGATAAAAATCATATTTTTATCGTGTGTGTGAAGTCAAAAACATTCATGTGTTGAATATATAGATTGAACAATAAAATCTACATTTTTATTGTGAATATGAAGTGCTAAAAATATTCAAAGTGTTGAATAAATATTTTTGATGATAAAAATATCATTTTTATCAAATATATGAAATGAATATAGTTTTGAAATCTAAGAAAGAATTATATTTATATATATTTATATAAATATAATTAAAATAAATCGAATAACGAAGCTGCAGTTCGTGTTTTGAAACCATTATTTCAAACGATTACCGCGGGAGATCCGACCATCGGATTTTCCCGATACCGAAACCGTTGGGTTCGCTTTGGAAATATCTTTCCAATGACACCCACTTTGTGAAGATCCAACGGTCGGATTTTCTAGAATGTATAATTCAAATTTGAAGAAAAACAGCGCCAGAATCGATTATATATATATATAATTAAATTAAATCGAATAACGACGCTGTAGTTCATATTTTGAAATCGTAACTTCAAACGATTGTACCGGGAGATCCGACCGTCGGATTTTCCCAAAACTGAAGCCATTGGATTCGTTTTGAAAAGATCTTTCTAATGAAATTAAATCTGTGAAGATCCAACGGTTAGATTTTCAGATATATGTAAATCAAATCTAAAGAAAAACAGCGCCGCGGTGCCGCGTTATGGCCTGAAGCGTCGTTTGAATGAATAGGCTATTTTTAAATAAATAAAAATAGCGATAAATCATGATAAAATATTATAAACGATATGGAATGGAAATAAACTAAATTTGCTCGTTTATGTGATATCTGATGGTTGAATGTGTTTGGCGTGAAAAATTACATTAAAGAACAGAATTAGTGATATCGAATAATTTAACCATTGAAATGAATTGATTTGAAATTCTAAATATACGTGAATTATTTGAAAAGGCCGAGTTAATTCTCATTCAAATAATTGATCGACGAGTGAAAGTCGAAGAAATGAAGACGGTGCAAGACCGATGATCTTCACGTCGAATGGAGGGGTTGCTACTGATACTCATGATAGGAGTAGCTACCTTGAAGGGGTTGAAGTAGTAGCCGTCCAGACGTACTTGTTGATTGTACGGATATGCGAGGTATTGAGTGCCTCCGGTTTCGTTCAGACCCAGAACGAGACTTGTAATGGACTGTGTGTCTGACATTGGATTTTGTTCTATGCTAATTTGTAACAACCCGAAAATCTGGGCCAGTTTAAAAATTTTATTTTGGCAATTTTAGCAAATTTTGAATATTTAAAATGAATTATTTTAAATAATATCGACGAGAAATTGATTTGATTGATGTGTGAATGGCGTGGGCCTTCACTAGGCCGGGGGTAAGGCTAGGCCTTGTCCTGTTTCTAGTATCGTGTCGTTAAGCCACCGAAATTTTCTAAAAATAAGTTAGAAAAATAAAGATAACATTTTATTTAATAAATGAACTGAATAGAATATTCATAGGTTGAATAAAATAGTTTGATCGTTAAAAATATAATTTTTAACGTAAATGTGAATAAATGAATA
The DNA here is from genome assembly GCA_030737875.1 of Allium sativum. Taxonomy (NCBI): domain Eukaryota; kingdom Viridiplantae; phylum Streptophyta; class Magnoliopsida; order Asparagales; family Amaryllidaceae; genus Allium; species Allium sativum. The sequence continues at coordinate 12,260 of JASFAX010002218.1, forward strand.
TTCATTTACTAACCGGACGGTTTGTTTATGTACACCGATTTGAAGGACATTGATTGGGACGATAAATTTTACACATCACCCAACTGCACAAATAAAATATGTGTTTGATTTGTTTGAAACCCCACACGGGTTATTGGGATGATATATGACATACACTAATCCCAATAGCTAGTTGTATGTCGGTTGATAGATTGACAAACTGTTATAAGCGTTGAACATATATATTTGATGCTTATACAGTGTAGGAATGCACTTTGGATGATGGTTGATTATTCATCGTTGTTATTGAATACATGGTGTTGTAAGAAAATCCATATAATTAACATTATATGGTAATTGATTGGGCCTCATTCCAGTTTAGAAATGGAAATATTTGAAATAGAAATATTTGAAATAGAAATATTCGAAATGGAATATTTGAAAATATCAATATATGAAGCCGTGTTGATTAGATTGACGCCATTTTGACGTGAACGATATTTATATCGATTTTATTCATTTTTAAAACGAATATTGAAAAGTGATTTCGAAATCGAATATTTTGAAAATAAATTTGATTTGAATTGAATAGAAAACGAATTGAATTCAAATTGAATAGAAAACCAAATTTGAATCGAATCGAATAGAAAAACCAAATTTGAATTGAATTGAATAGAAAACCAATTTGAATTGAATCGAATAGAAAACCAAATTCGAATTGAATTGAAAACGAATTCGAATCGAATGGAAAACGAATTCGAATTGAATTGAAACCGAATTGAAATGAATTCAAATTGAATTGAAATTTGAATTGAATAGAAATGAATTTTAAAACGAATTTATAAGGAAGAATTCAATTTTGATTTGAATTGAAATGGAAGTTGAAAATGTTTTTGAAACGAATTCATAACTATCTATATAATTCGTTTTAAATTGAAATCGACGAAATATATATTATATATATTATATATATAATATAATGGCCTGAATAGAACGCGCCGCGACAGTTCGCGAATTTCGACCATTTATTTCAACGGACATTACGGGAGATCCGACCGTCGGATTCTCCTAAAACCGGAACCGTTGGGTTCGTATCGAAAAGAGCTTTCTAACGAATATTAGAAATTAGAAATCTAACGGTTGGAATTTGGAATTATGTCCAAATCAAATTTGAAAAATGTCGGCTATAAGTGCAGTTCGATGGCCATTGATGGAAATCGACTGTACGGGCCTTGATAAAATTATTAAAAATATTAATAATTTGTGTAAAATCATCGAAAGTGATATGTGAAGAATTGGGATGAAAAACTCCGTATTTGAAAAGATAAAAGTAGATTTTTATCAAAATGAACTAGTTTTGAACTAGAATTATAATTCTATTTATTTTTAAATAAATATAATTGACTTTGAAATGGTTTGTGAAAATAACCAGAATTTCCAATGATTGCATTGGAATGGGATTTGAATCGAAATTGTCTTCGGAATATTTCGATGTTGGATTCATGATTATACAGATGTTGTTATGGAAATTTGAAAGATATAGAGATGTATATCGTTATTATCCAATACAATATCTGTTGGTCGTAGAATTTGATATTGATATAAGCCGATATATTTTCTATTCAGAGCTTTGTGTTCAATATCAAATGTGATTTGGGGTTTGTCGTGATGGTGTCTTCATTAACACTGTCTTAAGCCCAGTTAAGAAAAGATTAAATCTTTTTGTTTAGATTTAATGAAGTGTACCAATTAAATAATATTTAATTGGAATTGAATTCGAATTGATTCTTGGGTTTATCGTGAATGGTGTTTTAAAAACACTCGTTCTTAAACCGATAATTAATAGAATGTGATCTTGGGTTTATCGTGAAACCGTGTTTTAAATGACACTGATTCTTTAACCCAGCCCACAGATTAAAACTAAGTGGAGTTTTAATGAAGCTTTAATTAGATTGAAATATCGAAATGGAGTATCACCAGTCTTGCTCCAGGCGTTAGTTAAATCTTAATTAGATTTGAACGTGAAATGGTAATTGAATTTACCGATAACACAGTGGGTGTTAGATATGAAGTATAACCCAGTTTTACTTCATGGGACGAATAGGTTGGGATTGGGAAAATTAAAACAAATGATTACTTCGGTAAGGTTCGTTAATCCCGACTTAGTTAAATCGAAATTCAAAAGAAGATTAAAGAAGAAATTCAAGGAATTTATCTTTGATAAAATTAATGGGAACCTTTCCCTATGAATGTGAAATTTAGAAACTAACTGTCGGTTAGCTAAGCAGAATGGTTTTCTGGATATTGATCTGATGTTGGTCTCGGCCTTCGGGGTTGATATTTGGGGAATTATTCTCTTGATTTAATTTACGGTTAGTGACTAATAAATTGGAATGAGGCGTATGTTGTGTTTGTGTAACACTTATTTAAAATAATGCGCGAGTTATTCGGAAAGACCGGGGTTTATCCCATTCTGAATAACTGATACGACGATAAGTCGAAGATGAAGACGGTGGTACGAAGACCGGAGGTCTTCACGTCGTTTGGGTGATTACTGATGATCTTGATTGGGCTGTACACCCAAGAAGATGGAAACAGTTGGCGATCGTCCAGACGTATTTGGAGATCGATGGATATGCGGGGTACTAGGTGCCTCCGGTTTCGTTCAGACCCAGAACTGGACTTGTAAATGGACTGAGTGTCTGACATTGGATTTCATTCTGTGTGACTGATATCGGTTGCATAGAGTGGTTTGCCTGTGTGGCATGCTAAGTGGAAATTGATCGAGGCTGCTGTTGAAAAGCAAAAGTCTTGCAGTGATGATCAAAGCACAGCCTATGTGGCACAGCTTTGTGTAACGTGAATTCGCGAGCCTCACACCCCGGTTTGTGAACCAAAAACGGAGAGGACATCAGGGAGGGCATGCGTTTCTTTCTAGCTAGGGTGGTGTCAGTGGACCTACCAACCCTGACATTTATATACTTTTCACCTGTGTGGTTGTTGCTGTTGCGAGGCGCCTCGGTTAGATCGGACGATCCGGGTCCGATGGAGCCATTCGTTTGCTCATTTACGCCCCAAAGGGCGGGGAAACGCAGTGTTCAGGCATTTTAATCACATCGGTGGACCGGCCCTGACGATCCAAAGGCTTGACTGAGTACTTGCCTGAGACACGGGCTTAGAGCGTCTCGAATCGGTAGAGGACGATCCCTGGCCTCAGTTCATAGATGGAAATCCAATTTCCAAATACGTGACATTTGCGGTTTTGATTGTAGAGCCTAGTATGGCGACATGATATATGGTACCCATGCCGTCTATGATTGATACTTATGATTTGAAGTTGTTTTATACACTATATACTTATAATAGTATCAAATGATTTGTTTTAAACGTATCAAGCATGCTTTGGCTGTTATAAGGTAAAAACCCTATCCTCCGGCTTGCGTTGCATTGTGTGATGGAACTGGGTCTTATAATAGCTTCATTGTTCTTTATTTAGCATTGCGCTGTTGTTTTTATGCACTGGTATTCTTGGGAGGAAACCCGTTCCGTGTTATACGGTGTGGTCCCTGTATTTTACCTAACTTTAAAAATAAAGATTAATAACTGTTTTAGTTCTCACACCAGTCACATGACTGACCTGGAGTTTATTGTTTTAACCTAAACTCTGGGTGCCCTTATTTTGACACGGGGCAACTAGTAGTTTTGGTTTTTGTAGATTTATATTCACAGGATCCTGGTTTACAGCTGGAAACGATATCCGGAAAGCTTTGTATCCGTATATCCCTTCTAGTTGTGTATTGTATTATTTTCCGCTGCTATGTATTTAAATGTAATTTGAATCTCTGATATTTCTGTGTAATATTTATTTGTTTATACTCTGTATATTCTTGTATTCTGATGCATTGTTGTAATATGCAATGAAACGTTCTTCCGTCTGTGTTCTATTTTGTCGTGCTCTCAAAACGATCAGGCGTTTGGAACGGTTCTGGATCGGTTTAGCGATCGGTTCGGAGCGAGCGAAATCTTTCTCGTCACATAATTGATCTCTATTAAATATATATCTGTTTGGCGGCAGAGAATTTATTCTCTTGCTTAACGCCCTTCTCTGAGACGTACGAGCTCAGAGGTTATATATCGATAGAAAATCAGTCGCATGGAGTGAATTGCCTGTGTGGCATGCCTAAGTGGCAGATGATCAAGGATTCTGTTGAAAAGCAAAGTCTTGTGGTTGATGATCAAAGTGTGGCCTGTGTGGCATAGCTTTGTGTATAGCGTTGTTTCGCGAGCCTCACACCCCGATATGAGCCAGAAACGGGAGAAGGACTTTAGGGAAGACATGTGTTTCCTTCTAGCTAGGAGTGGTGCTTTGGGTTTTGCACGCCCGGGTATTTTACTTAAGTGGATGATGGAAAGCGAGGCCTCGGTTTTCTTCGGTCTCTTCGGAGCCGATGGTGTGGTCAGATATGACCAGTGATGCCCCATAGGGCGGGGAAACGCAATGTTCAGGAATTTTAATCTACATCGGTGGACCGGCCCTGACGATCCAAGGCTTGACTGAGTACTTGCCTGAGGGGCGGGCTAGAGCGTCTCAAATTCGGTAAGGACGATCCCTTGCCTTGGTTCATGACGGAAACCCAATTTCCAAATACGATACTGTGCGGTTTTGATTGTATATATATATGGCGACATGATATATGGTACCCATGCTGCCTATGATTGATAGTTATGATTGAAATTGTTTTTGAAACATATATACACTAGCAATAATATCAAATGATTTGTTTTGCTCGTATCAAGCATATTTTGGCCATTATAAGGTAAAACTCTATCCTCTGGTTTGTGTTGCATTGTGTGATGGGAACTGAGTCTTATAATGGCTTCATTTTTATAAAAAGCATTGCGATGTTTAAAAGTTTTACTTGTTTTAAAGCACTGGCAATCCAATGGAGTAAACCCGTTCCGCGAAAGTGTCGTGGCCCTGTGATTGGCCATATTATAAAATGTGTTAAGTAGATTTCTAATACCAGTCCCATGAATGACTCGTAGTTTGTTTCACTTGCAAACTCGGGAGCCGCTATTTCTACACAGGCAGCCTTGTATTCAGGTTTTAGCAAGCTCTTTCTGGATAGCTGGAGCTGAAGATGGATTCTATCATTTATCTCTTTTTATGCTGTTCAGCTCCTGTTGTACATATTATGTTTTCTTTTCCGCTGTAGACATTTTATGTAAAGCTAAACTGTATTTTGTACTAAGTATGATCCTGTATACTGTGTAACTCTGATGATTATGTTTATCCAATGTATTCTATTGTACATTATCTGGTGTATTTAATTATTTCTGTTCTGCTATTATATGTTTACGTGTTATATTCCAAAGATTACCCTTGCCACCGTCTTATCGGGGTTTGGGGTCGTCTCATCTGCTTTTCAACAAAAGCCTTGATCATTTGTCACTCATGCATGCCACACAGGCAATTCATTCCATGCGACTGATGTCTATCGATATAAAACCTCTGATCCTATACGTCTCAGAGAAGGGTGAAGAAAGAGAATAAATTATCCTTCACCAAGCAGATGTATATTTAATAGAAATCGATCCGCATAGAATAAAATCCTATGTCATACACACAATCCATTTACAAGTCCGTTCCAGGTCTGAACGAAACCGGAGGCACCTTATTCCTCATCCCGTATGTCCAATACAGGAGAGAGGCCCTCGCATATCCGTCGATCTCCAAGTACGTCTGGACGATCACCACTCATTATCTCGTCTTGAGTGTACAGCCCAATGAAAACATCAGTAATCATCCAAACGATGTGAAGACCTCCAGTCTTCAACCACTGTCTTCATCGTCGACTTATCGTCGAATCAGTTACTCGGAATGGGTATAAACCTGGCCTTTCTGAATAACTCGCGTATATTCTAAACAAGTGCTATAAAACCACAACATACGCCTCATTCCAATCCAGAATATTCTTTATTCAAATATTCACATCATTAGGGAAAGGTTACCATTAATTTTATTAAAGATAAATTCTTTTAAATTTATTCTTTAATCTTCCTTTGGATATCAATTCAAACCATATTAAGGTTTATCCAGACTAGTCGGGATTAGCGAACCACACCGAAGTAATCATTTATTTTATTTCCCAATCCCAACCTATTCATCCCATGGAGAAAAACTGGTAATGCTCCATATCTAACACCACGGTGTTATCAGTAAATATTAATTACCATTTCATGTTCAAATCTAATTAAAGATTTAGCTATCGCCTAGAGTAAAATTGGTGGTAGTCCATAAAAGTTTGTGCGTGTGTACTTGCAAGTATAATACACACACAAGGATCGTGTAATATAGTGTATAACACACAAGTATGCAATAATAGCAAATTATAGACGTAAAACAGTAAATGCAGTAAAAAGGAAAAATCACACCAGGGGTTTTTATACTGGTTCGGAGCACCGTCTTACGTCCAGTCCCAGCCTTCTATCTGGATTTTCACTAACAACAACCTCACTTCACCCGGAGGAACAGGTATACAACACCCGAGCAGCCGAACATGATTTCACGCCTCTAATAACACTGAGGACTTCAATACTTGCCTCTTACAACAACGAGGACTTCAACACTTGCCTCTTACAACACCGAGGACTTCAACAATAACAAGAGTTTGGCTTCTGATTGTGTTCTGAATAACCAATAGTTGATTACACCCTTCCTATAATCTTATCCTCAAGTATATAACGTGTATGTGAAGATTGAAGGAAGTATATTACTTATTGAATCAAGAGATTTGAAATAAATTCAATGATTCAAAGAGCAATTTGAATATTTGAGGGAGCTTTTTGAATGCAAGAGAGTATAGAGTTTATGATCAGAAAATATATGAAGATTTTTTCATGTGGAAAACATGTTTGTGATGTATATATAATCATTGAAGAGTTGTCAACTTCCATGAAGAGTTTTATCAAAAAAATGCACCCATTTCCTTTCAAAAATGAAGAGGAATCTCTTCATGAAAGAAGGTGTCTTTTAGAAAATATGTCCATTGTAAAATATGATCGTTGGAAATATGACCGTTGTAAAATATGACCGTTGGAAATATGAAGTGTCTTTTTGCGAAGTGTCTTTTTGTAATAACCCGGAAATCTGAGCCAATTTAAATTTTTTATTTTGCTAATTTTAGTGAATTTTGAATATTTAAAATGAATTATTTTAAAGAATAACGTCGACAAATTTATTTCGAATAGAATCAGAACGTATATATTTATTTGAATAGACGTTAGAATATAAATATTTATTTTAAATTATAAAAGGAAATGAAAATGGCGCGGTAGTTCGAAAATTCAATTTCAAAGTTCAAATGAATGTACAGGATTCAAAATAAACCGGATTTTGGCGAAACCAAAAATATTAGAATCTATTTGAATATATCTTTCCAACAAATCCAAAAAATTGAATTTTCATAGCGGGAATAAAACGTTATGCCCAATTGAAAATTCAGAATAGTCGCTATGGAATTTTGGCCCTTAAAAAATGAAAATTTTGCAAACGACCTCTGTTTTCGACGAAACCACTTTTGTTGGATCCGGGATGTCAAGTTATTGCTAGATTCCAAAATTCGTAATTTTCTGAATCAATATGTGAGCGTGGCACAAGAAAACGTGTTTTGACAGTTTCAGTTAATTTCGATCAACCAGAAAATGGCCATTTTTCAAATGGTTTCACAATTTTATGAAATTAGCCTTGTTAGAACCATATCGTCAATACAAAGCTAGAAAATATTTTTCGGGAATTTTTAGAGTCCGTACGTGGCCCTGGTAAATTGAAATGTGCGTTCAAATTCAATATATAGATATAGATTTTGATTTTGACGGAAACTGATCGAAACATTAGAACTGGCTTACGAAACATATCCCATTGTGTTTGGAATGGGGGTATTTAGCGAGGGGCGACAGTCGTTGGGTTTGATTTAGAGTTCGAATGAAAAGTCAACCTTTTTGAAAATTAAATTAAAATAAAAATATATAAAACCATATTTTTTTCACTTAAGCCCCCCCCTCTTTACTATTCTCCTATCAGAACCGTCGATCCAAAAAAAAAAATTTGCCGCCCCTCTACCCACCGTTGCCGCTTCGCCTCCGCCCCATCCATCGTCGGCCGACGTTGATCCCCCATCCTCTCTCTAGTCCGTCGAATACCCCTCCCCCCTCTCCTTGTATCGCGAGCCATAAACTCCTCAACCCCTGAATTGAAACCCGCCACCACCTGAAGACAAACCGCTGCACCCCTTGGGCCTACGCCCGACCCCTTCACCACCCTTCGACTGTGCCACCAGCAGCCCCCCCTTGCGTCGATGGCAGAGAACCCCCCACCCTCGCGCAAAAGAAAGGTAAATTGATTTTTATTTTAGTTTGTTTATTTATTTATTTTATATAATACTGAAATAAAAAGGTGATTTTTTAATGGAAATATAATCTATAAAAATATAATTTTTATAACTAATAAAAAATTGATTTTTATATTTATAAATAGCGAAAAAGATTTGATTTTACTACATCAAAAAGATTTGATTTTTGTATGTATAATAGTGAATTAAAAATACGATTTTATACATATGGATTTGAAATAAAAATATGATTTTTACTTAAGTAGAGTAATGAAAATATAATTTTTATCATGAAGAGAAGTATATAAAAAAATACCATTTTTATTATGATGTTAGTAAAATAAAAACATAATTTTTATTATTAAATAACGTTATAAAAATATAATCTTTACATATGTAGTAGCGTAGGAAAGATATGATTTTGATTAGGTTAAAGATTAGAATTTTATCAATATAAAGTCAAGATTTTTATATATATGAAAGGCGAGATTTTTATACATGAAAGTCAAGATTTTTATATATATGAAAGCGAGGTAAAAATATGATTTTTATAGTATATAGATAATAAAAATTTGATCTTTATATTTGTAGTAGAGATATAAAAGTACGATTTTTTATATGAAGTGACGATATAAAATTGTGATTTTTATATATATAGCGAAGTTATAAAAATGTGATTTTTAATATAAACTTCGTGAAACAGACTGCGTTGGAAGCAAGATGAAGATTTCCTACATATGAAGAGTCGTGGCGTTTGGTTTAGCTCTCGGTGAGAACTCCTCACTTTTATTTTAATTTCTAGTTTGAAATATATACTAGGATGCTGACGGTGCTTAGCAGCACCCGACACCCGTCGTCCACGGACCATGGTTGACTTGTTTGTTTAATTGATGTGTTGTGAAAGTTGATTGTGTGAAGTGGAATGAATAAAATATTTTATAGTTAAAAATATGATTTTTAACGGGTATATAAAATAAATATTTATAAACAAATAGGATGATTTGTTTATGTACACCCATTTTACTGATATTGATTGTGATGATAAACTGCACAAATAAAGATCTGTGTTTATTGATTTGAAACCCACACGGGTATTGGGATGATATTTCACGTACACTAATCCCGATTGTTTAGTTGTGTGTCAATCAATGGGTTGACAGACTGTGTAAGCGTTAATTATTTATATTTAATGCTTATGCACTTGTGTGGTGCACTTTGGATGATGGTTGATTATTTATCATTGCTATTATATACATGTGTTGTATAGAACCTATATAATTAACATTATATGGTAATTGAGTGGGTCCCTTTCCAATTTAGAAAATAAATTATATTCATGTGTTGAATAAACAAAATAGTCATGTGTTGACAATACTCATGTGTTGAGAATATTCATGTGTTGAAACTATTCATGTGTTGAACGTAATATTTATACAATAAAATTCACATTTTTATTGTAAGAAAGAAATAAAAGAAAATTCATGTGTTGAATAAAATATATATTCATGTGTTGAATAAAAGAAAATTCATTTGTTGAATAGAATAATTAAGTTATTGAAATATATAAAGCCGTGTTGATTAGATATGCGCCATTTTGACACGAACAATATTTATATCGATTTTATTCATTTTTATAATGAATATCGAAAAGGAATTGATTTCAAAATATAATATTTTGAAAATACTATCATTTATATATCAATGATATGGAATATTCAATTCTGATTTGAAATTGAATATGAAGTTGAAATCATTTTGAAAACGAATTTAAAAGGATTTATAAAATACGTTTTGAAAGGAAACGAAATATATATAATATATATATTATATATATAATGGCCGAAAAAGAACGCGCTGCGCTGCGGTAGTTCGCGAATTTCGACCATTGACTTCGAATGGATATTACGGGAGATCCGACCGTCGGATTCTCCTAAAACTGGAACCGTTGGGTTCGTATCGAAAAGAGCATTCTAACAAATATTAGAGATTTGAAATTTAACGGTTGGATTTGGAATTATATCCAAATCAAATTTGGAAAAGGTCGCTATAAGTGCAGTTCGATGGCCATTGATGGAAATCGACTGTACGGGCCATGATAAAATTATTAAAAATAGTAATAATTTGTGTAAAATCATAATAAATGATTTGGAAAGAAGTGGGATGAAAATTTCCATATTTGAAAACATAAAAATAGTTTTTTATCGAAATGAACAAGTTTTGAACTAGAATTATAAATCCATTTATTTTTAAAATAAATAAATTGGATTTGAAATGGTTTTGAAAATAACCAAAATTTCCAATAATTGAATTAGAATGGATTTGAGTCGAAATTGTCTTTGGAATATTTCGATGTTGGATTTCGTGATTATATAGATATTGTTATGGAAATTTGAAAGATATATTAATATCGTTATTTCCAATACGATATTTGTTGGTCGTAGAATTTGTTTTTGAATATAAGCCGATATATTTTCTATTTAGAGCCTTGTATTTAATATCAAATGGGATTTGGGTTTGTCGTGAATGGTGTCTTCATTAACACTGTTCTTAAACCCAGTTGAGAAAAAGATTAAATCTTTTTATTTAGATTTAATAAAGTATACCAATTAAATGGAATTTAATTGGAATTAAATTTGAATTGATTTTTGTGTTCATCGTGAACGGTGTTATAAATAACACTTGTTCTTTATCCCGATAATTAATGGAATGTTATTTGGGTTGTCGTGAATGGTATCTTTAATAATACCGTTCTTAGACCCAACGGAGTTAAGAAAATCAGAAACTAACTGGAGATTAGTTAAGTTGAATGGTTTCCTGGGTTTTGATCTGATGTTGGTTTCGGCCTTCGGGGTTAACACTTAGGGAATTATTCACTTGCTAATTTATGGTTAAAGCCTGATGGAATATAATGTGATTTTGGGTTTATTGTGAACCGTGTTTAAATGACATTGGTTCTTTAACCCAGTTAAAGACAGGATGTGATTTCCCAAGTTAAACAACCATTAATATTGATATTTGGGAAGATTAAAACCAAGTGGAGTTTTAATGAATCTTTAATTAGATTGAAATAATCGAGAATGGAGTATCACCAGTTTTTCTCCAAGCGATAGTTAAATCTTTAATTAGATTTAAACATGAAATGGTAATTGAATTTACCAATAACACCATGGTGTTAGATATGAAGTATTACCAGTTTTACTTCATGGGATGAATAGGTTGGCATTGGAAATTAAAACAAATGATTACTTCGGTATGGTTCATTAATCCCGACTAGTTTGGATAAACCATAATTTGGTTTGAATTAATATTCAAAAGAAGATTAAAGAATAAATTTAAAGAAAGTATCTTTGATAAAATTAATGGGAACCTTTCCCAAAGAATAAGAATATTTGAATAAAAGAATATTCTGAATTGGAATGAGGCGTATGTTGTGTTTGTGTAACACTTGTTTATTATATACGCGAGTTATTCAGAAAGACCGGGTTTATCCCATTCTGAATAACTGTTTTGACGATGTGTCGAGGATGAAGACGGTGGTCGTAGACCGGAGGTCTTCACATCGTTTGGGTGATTACTGATGATCTTGATTGGGCTGTACACCCAAGAGGAGGGAGTCAGTTGGTGATCGTCCAGACGTACTTGGAAATTGATGGATATGCGAGGTACAAGGTGCCTCCGGTTTCGTTCAGACCCAGAGCGGACTTGTAAATGGACTATGTGTTTGACATTGGATATCATTCTGTGTGATTGATGTATATCAGTTGCATGGAGTGGTTTGCCAGTGTGGCATGCTAAGATGCAAATGATCAAGGCTTTTGTTGTAAAACAGAGTCTTGTGGTTGATGATCAAAGCACCGCCTATGTGGCATAGCTTTGTGTAGCATTAATTCGCGAGCCTCACACCCCAGTTGTGAACCAGAAACGGGAGAGGACATCAGGGAGGGCATGCGTTTCTTTCTAGCTAGGGTGGTGTCAATGACCTACCAAGCCTGACATTTATATTATTTCCACCTGTGTGGTTGTTGGATTGTGAGGCGCCTCAGATATATCGGTGACTATGTGGAGCCGATGGAGTCATTTGGCTCATTTACGCCCCCAAAGGGCTGGGAAACGTAGTGTTTAGACATTTTAATCCACATCGGTGGACCGGCCCTCACGATCAAAGGGCTTGACTGAGTACTTGTCCTGAGACTCGGGCTAGACAGTCTCGAATCGGTGAGGACGATCCCTGGCCACAGTTCGCAGATGGAAATCCAACTTCCAATACATGACATTTGAGGTTTTGATTGTAGAGCCTAGTATTGGCGACACGATATATGGTACCCATGCCGTCTAGGATTGATACATTTATATTTGGAGTTGTTTTATACACTATGCACTTATAATAGTATCAAATGATTTGTTTTAACGTACCAAGCATGTTTGGCTATTATAAGGGAAAACCCTATCGTCCGGCTTGTGTTTCATTGTGTGATGGGACCTGGGTCTTATAATAGCTTCATTGTTCTTTATTTAGCATTGAACTGTTGTTTTATGCACTGGTATTCTTAGGAGGAAACCCGTTCCGTGTTATACGGCGTGGTCCCTTGATTTACCTAACTTTAAAATAAAGATTAATAACTGTTTTAGTTTTCACACCAGTCACATGACTGACCTGGAGTTTATTGTTTTAACCAAAACTCTGGGTGCCCCTATTTTCCACACGGGCAGCTAGTAGTTTTGGTTTTGCAGATTTATATTCATAGGATTCTGGTTTACAGCTGGAACGATACTCGGAAAGCTCTATATCCGTGTATTACTTTCAGTTTTGTTATGTATTATTTTTCCGCTGCAGTAATGTATTTAAATCTCTGATATGTAGTAAATGTGTAATATGTAGTTCATACTCTGTATATTCTTGTATTCTGATGAAATTGTTGTAATTAACAATGAAATGTTCTTCTGTTTGTGTTTCGATTTGTCGTGTTCTCAAAACAATGAGGGGTTTTGAACGGTCTTGGTCGGTTTAGCGATCGATTCAGATCGAGCAAAATTCCTTGTTGTCACAGTGGTATCAGAGCTTTGGTTTACAGAGCTCGGAGAACAAGACACATTAGAACCATAGAAAAGAATTCATTAGAGATTGGATTAGTAATATCCAATAAGAATGACTCGTTAGAGATGGGATCAGTAGTATCCTAGAACGAGTGTGAAGAGTATATTTTTTAAATGAAAACGAAGTTGGTTTGAAAATTTAAACCTTATTCAACGTATTTGAATATTTATTTGTATTGAATTTGGAAAATCCAATATATAAAGATTTTGCATATACGTCTGATCCACGGGTATTCAAAGTTTTAATATATTGGGTAGATATAGAATCACACTCTAGTCGCCCGGAGATGACACTGATGATAGCAGCTGCATCACCAGTGGATTTATGTACGAGTTTCGAAAGTGGGATCTCTATATATTTCCATTAGACTGGTATGAGAACCAAAATATAGTTAGAATATATTGTTGTGACTTGGCATCAAAAACGTGATTTTTGACTATATATCAAAGTTATGAGTTTGAAATGATAATCAACAAATTGATTACTGATTGTGTTGTTTGATTATTGGTTGATTAATTAAAATATGGGCCATTTTGCCAAATTGATCAAATAGTGAGTTGTATTAAAAATTAGTCGCATTTGCATGCATATACATGTACTTACTTTGAACAGGTCATAGCAAGGAGGCTAGAGAAGAGGAACAAAATTGTTTGCCCGACAAATAGGTACATGTTTATTGTATTTCTTGGGTTTGGATGATTTTAAGAGCCGATTGGCTAGTCGCTTGGCTTTTTCTTTTGGATTGGTGAGGGCCATGGAAGGCTATTTGAAATATCCCGAAGCTCCCAGTGCAGGGGAGGTTATGGCGAAATTTTTCGAAAATTTAGGGTGTTAGCCAAATTTTTGAAAAATTTGAAAAGTTCTTAGAAACTGAAAAGTTGAAGAACTTAAGCTGTAAAGAAAATAATGAAAGTTGAGTTGGTTAGTAAAAAAACTTTCAGCTTCGTTCCTTTTCGGGGACGAAAAGTTTTAACGGGGGAAATTGTAATAACCCGGAAATCTGAGCCAATTTGAAATTTTTATTTTGGCAATTTTAGTAAATTTTGAATATTTAAAATGAATTATTTTAAAGAATAACGTCGACGAATTTATTTCGAATAGAATTAGAACGTATATATTTATTTGAATCGACGTTAGAATATAAATATTTATTTTAGATTATAAAAGGAATTGAAAATGGCGCAGTAGTTCGAAAATTCGATTTCAAAGTTCAAATGATTGTACAGGATTCAAAATAAACTGGATTTTGGCGAAACCAAAAATATTAGAATCTATTTGAAAATATCTTTCCAACGAATACGAAAAATTGAATTTTCATAGCGGTAACAAAAAGTTATGCCCAATTGAAAATTCAGAATAGTCGCTATGGAATTTTGGCCCTTAAAAAAATGGAAATTTTGCAAACGACCTCTGTTTTTGATGAAACCATTTTTGTTGGATCCGGGATGTCAAGTAATTGCTAGATTCCAAAATTCGTAATTTTCTGAATCAATATGTGAGTGTGGCACAAGAAAACGTGTTTTGACAGTTTTATTCAATTTCGGTCGACCAGAAAATGGCCATTTTTCAAATAATCTCAGAATTTGATGAAATTAGTCTTGTTAGAACCTTATCGTCAATACAAAGCTAGAAGATATTTTTTGGGGATTTTTAGAGTCCGTATGTGGCCCCAGTAAATTGAAATGTGCGTTCAAATTCAATATATAGATATATATTTTGATTTTGATGGAAACTGATCGAAACATTAGAATTGGCTTTCGAAACATATCCCATTGTGTTCAGAATGAGGGTATTTAGCTAGGGGCGATAGTCGTTGGGTTTGATGTAGAGTTTGAATGAAAACTCAACCTTTTTGAAAATTAAATAAAAATAAAAATATATAAAACCATATTTTTTCACTGAAGCCCCCCTCTTTACTATTCTCCTATCAGAACCGTCGATCCCAAAAAAAAAATGGCGCCCCTTTACCCACCGTTGCCGCATCGCCTCCGCCCCATCTATCGTTGGCCGACGTTGATCCCCCCTCCTCTCTCCAGTCCGTCGAAAAACCCTCCCCCCTCTCCTTGTATCGCGATCCACAAACTCCTCAACCCCTGAATCGAAACCCGCCACAACCTGAAGACAAACCGCTGCACCCCCTGGGCCCACGCCCGACCCCCTGACCACCCTCCGACTGCGCCACCAGCAGCCCCCCTTGCGTCGATGGCAGAGATCTCACCCCCCCCCCTCGCGCAAAAGAAAGGTAAATTGATTTTTATTTCAGTTTGTTTATTTATTTATTTTATATAATACTGAAATAAAAATGTGATTTTTTTATGGAAAGATAATCTATAAAAATATAATTTTTATAATTAATAAACATCTGATTTTTATATTTATAAATAGAGAAAAAGATTTGATTTTACTACATAAAAAAGATTTGATTTTTATATGTATAATAGTGAATTAAAAATACGATTTTAAACATATGGATTTGAAATAAAAATATGATTTTTATGCTTATGTATAATTAAAAATATGATTTTTACTTAATTAGAGTAATGAAAATATAATTTTTATCACAAAGAGAAGTATATAAAAATACGATTTTTATTATGATGTTAGTAAAATAAAAATATGATTTTTATTATTAAATAAAGTTATAAAAATATAATCTTTACATATGTAGTAGCGTAGGAAAGATATGATTTCGATTAGGATAAAGATTAGATTTTTATCAATATAAAGTCACTATTTTTATATATATGAAAGGCGAGATTTTTATACAAGAAAGTCAAGATTTTTATATATATGAAAGGCGAGATTTTTATACATGAAAGTCAAGATTTTTATATATGTTAACCCTCTTTTTGGCAAGAGTCTCAACGAGCAAGACCGAAGTCCAAACGCGCAAATCATATGCAAGTCACGCTTCAGGAGGCCCAGCAGGGGCGCAACCTAAAGCAATGGCACATCGGCCCAAGTCCAACTTAGTCAGATTGACTGTGCATCACCGGAAGAATCGCTCACCAGGACGACTAAGTTTTCCGCCTCCAGAAAGAACTCGTCGACCGATTATCTCGGGCCAGCGTGGAAGATTTCTGCAGAGCTAGTCCAAATAATATCCCGACTTTCAAGGCAATAAAGGCGGTCAAACCATATACGGATAAAGCTCTACTTTTAATGAACCTCTCCGTGGATGCCACGTCAGCCACAACTTCCGAGGATACTATTTATGAACAGTGGAATCAGTCCTTCTGCCGCAATTCAAGCCAATAGATGGATTCCACGTGTCCAGGCTTTCCCAAAATGGCCGGACCATACCGCAACAACCCAAGCTGCATTCTCCACCTATAAATACCCCTAGGCTTAAAGAGGAAATGGGACTTTTGGGGACTTTTGGCCAGACGGCCCTCCAAACTTTTCATCTCTACGCTTCTCCATAACTTCAATCTCTCTAAAAGAAAGAAGAAGGGAAGACAGTCATTTTCTTTCACTTCTTCAAACAGAAAAAACAATGTACTTGTAATTAAAAAAAGAGAAATAATATATAAAGTGGACGTAGGCATCGTCATTGCTGAACCACTATAAAAACTCTGTGTGTGCTCCCCGTTCTTTTACTTTTTATTGCATTTTTAATATTTATTAGTGCGTTGATCACGCGATTGGGGGTTGATCGTCACTAGTAACCAACTTTTGACGTCAACACTTTGGCGCGCCAGGACGGGGTTGCGCACCGAAATTGCCATCGAACTCCTGCTTATCTCAGGTCATGGCAAACAAACGAAAGAAAGATGCAACATCCTCTCGTCCCGCAAACGCCAATGCAGCCGACACCGATGCTGTAGAAGTAAGCCACGAAGTTTCCTCTCATAACGACATGTCTCGATTCCTTACCCGGGACGACATGGATAAAATCATGGTCGGACTCAGAGACCATATGACATCTCAGGGTAAATTCCTCGAACGACAGCAACAGGTGATGGATCACCTTCTCGGTCGATTGGAAACAGGGTTGAACGCTTTAACATCGATTCCTCCACAGGTCGAGATTGGGACAACAGCTAACCCTCAGTTTACTCGAAATCAGGCCACCGATCGGGCTACACCTTTATTTCATCCTGATTTGGTCCCACCAACCAATCAAGCCCAGCCAGGAGTATCGCTTCCAGCGACCAGCGCAGTTGCACCTACAGAACATCAGGAGACGGACGACCAAGATCTAGGTCATCTGGCAAATATCCCTCCGCTCTTTGGAACATCTCGACCTGTCGAATCGGTCGAGCATCCACCGGGTCCCTCAGAATCAACGCCATTCCCATTACAACCCGGGATCTTGCCACAGGCCAGTCTAACCACTCTTCCTTTTCAACGAAGAGTTGGAGTAACCTTCCCTTCGAACGAGGGAAGCCAGCCTACCATGCCGGCCCTCACCGTAGCAGAAGAAAACGCTACCGTAAACCCTCCTAACCTCACTTCAAGCAAGGGCAACCCTGGCCTCCGAACATCACATGCTATGCTGGAACAGCCCAGACCCTTTGTTACAGGCATGGCTCGACCCACGACTCATCAGGTTCAAGAGGGGCCATTCTTCCCAGAACCACCCGCCAGATCTCACCTTCCCTCACACCTTCACTCAAATCTTGGAGGTCGAGCCTAGCCAATGGCCACCCTTCCGAGCATGCTTTTGCCATATCCTCGTGCAGAACCCTCTCAGGATGCAGAACTAAGTTCATGGCAACGACTCCTCGGAGATGGGAGCCAGCTTGCAAGCATCGTCCGACGCTTCACTCGGGGCAACTCTTCGCAGCAAGACATAGACAATGTCAATCGCAGCCCCTTCACTAGAGAAATCAGAAATTCTCGAAATCCTCCAGACTTCAGGTTCCCAGCCATCGAGCCATATAATGGTTGCACTGACACGACCATTCACCTCATGCGATACATGCAACATATGGAAGTACTTGGTGCATCGACCAGCTTCATGGCTAAGTGCTTTCCTCTCTTTCTCACAGATATAGCCGGTATGTGGTTTCGGCAGCTAACAACGGAGTCGATCAGTAGCTGGAATACTCTGGTCACCCGCTTCATCGAACAGTTTTGAGTGCATATCTCTCGACCGAAAAGTGTCATGTTTTTATCTACCATCAAGAAGCGATCCGGAGAGACGCTAAGATCCTTTCTCAAAAGATTCAACGCAGCTGTAGCATCTGCCGATCGGCCCGAGCCATCGATGGTGCTGACGGCATCCATCGTGGGAGTTCGGAAGAGATCCGAATTCTCAAACTCCTTAACCAAAGATCCCCCAAAAGATATAGATGATTTTTACTCCGAGGTCGAGAGATTCCTCCGACAAGAGGATGCCAGCCATGAAATGGAGAGCCTTGAAGTTTTAGTAGCCAAACAATAAGGTCCACTCAATGGCAATGGCCAGAATAAAGGAGGAGGAAAGGCCCCGGAAAAGGATGAACGCAATGTGCGACCTCGAAATGAAAAAAAATATGATCGATACACCGAGCTCAATTCTTCTTTGCTCGATATATACCTCAATATACGCGAGTCCTTGCCTACTCCAAGACCACCTCGACGAGAACCAACCCAGATGGAACTCGATTCTGGCAAGCATTGTATATTCCACAACGTAGCTGGACATAATACAAATGATTGCCGACATCTGCGCGATCTCATTGAAGGACGAGTCAGGAAAGGGGAACTCGCTAAATATGTCAAAGATTGTGCCCCGGCCATGCCGCCGCGACCCTCTACTCAAGCTCCTCAGGCTGGTCCGCGAGCTCCTAGAAACGGAAAGGACCCTGAGACTAGCACTCGCGGCATTATCATTAATTAGATTTTTTATCTTTTCTTTCGATGTATTTCTTTCAATAACAAGGACGCCTTGATTTTAGCTCTTGAGAATGCTCTGTAATCAATCGCTGTCCTCGTAGAATTTCTTTTCTTTAGTTGCTTAGCAGTTATGAATTTTACTTTTTGTAAAAGTAGATCATGTTGTGAAATCTTTAAGCCAATCATGGATAGTGCTCGCCCCCCTGTTTTGTGTGGTCAGCGCGAAATCCCACCACCATTTTAAACACCTACTCCTTCAAGTGAGTAAGGTCGTATTTTCTAAATACGAGTGTGGACAACTCTCTCTTCTTTACACCACGAGCATGCGTAGCTCGTTAAACTAACCAACCTAACATGAGTCGAGCATAAGAAACACTTTCCCTAAGCCGAGCATGGTTTATGCTCGCCCCTAAGCCGAGTATGGTTAATACTCGTCCTGTCTAAGCCGAGCATGGTTTATGCTCGCCCCTAAGCCGAGTATGGTTAATACTCTCCCTCTCTAAGCCGAGCATGGTTTATGCTCGCCCCTAAGCCGAGTATGGTTAATACTCGCCCTCTCTAAGCCGAGCATGGTTTATGCTCGCCCCTAAGCCGAGCATGGTTGATGCTTGCTACCCTCTAAAGCCAAGTAGGATGAAATGCTTGACCCATCGCCCTCCTCCAAAATGAGGATAGTTTGTTTTGTATTTGCAGGAACCAACTCTCGTACAAATGGAAATCATCATCTCGGCCTTAATGCGGTTCCCGATGGTTGTAGGTTTTTTGGCCTTAATACGACCTGGCATGGTCGTCGGGATTCTGGCCTTAATACAACATCAGACCGTCGGTTTTCTGGCCTCAATATGGTCCGGCGCGACCATAGCAGTTCGAGCGTTTGTGCTTTGGTTCGGATTTCAGAACACACCTCCCTCTGTCGATGAAGATGCATTCTGAGGGGCAAAGTGTTAACCCTTTTTTTGGCAAGAGTCTCAACGAGCAGGACCGAAGTCCAAACGCGCAAATCATATGCAAGTCACGCTTCAGGAGGCCCAGCAGGGGCGCAACCTAAAGCAATGGCACATCGGCCCAAGTCCAACTTAGTCAGATTGACTGTGCATCACTGGAAGAATCGCTCACCAGGACGACTGAGTTTTCCGCCTCTAGAAAGAACTCGTCAACTGATTATCTCGGGCCAGCGTGGAAGATTTCTGCAGAGCTAGTCCAAATAATATCCCGACTTTCAAGGCAATAAAGGCAGTCAAACCATATACGGACAAAGCTCTACTTTTAATGAACCTCTCCGTGGATGCCACGTCAGCCACAACTTCCGAGGATACTATTTATGAACAGTGGAATGAGTCCTTCAGCCGCAATTCAAGCCAATAGATGGATTCCACATGTCCAGGCTTTCCCGAAATGGCTGGACCATACCGCAACAACCCAAGCTGCATTCTCCACCTATAAATACCCCTAGGCTTAAAGAGGAAAGGGGACTTTTGGGGACTTTTGGCCAGACGGCTTTCTCCAAGCTTTTCATCTCTACGCTTCTCCATAACTTCAATCTCTCTAAAAGAAAGAAGAAGGGAAGACAGTCATTTTCTTTCTCTTCTTCAAATAGAAAAAAACATTGTACTTTTAATTAAAAAAAGAGAAATAATATATAAAGTGGACGTAGGCATCGTCTTTGCCGAACCACTATAAAAACTCTGTGTGTTCTCCCCGTTCTTTTACTTTTTATTGCATTTTTAATCTTTATTCGTGTGTTGATCACGCGATTGGGGGTTGATCGTCACTAGTAACCAACTTTTGACGTCAACAATATATATGAAAGCGAGGTAAAAATATGATTCTTATAATATATAGATAATAAAATTTTGATCTTTATATATGTAGTAAAGATATAAAAGTACGATTTTTATATATGAAGTGACGATATAAAAATGTGATTTTTATATATATAGCGAAGTTATAAAAATGTGATTTTTAATATAAACTTCGTGAAACAGACTGCGTTGGAAACAAGATGAAGATTTCCTACATATGAAGAGTCGTGGCATTTAGTTTAGCTTTCGGTGAGAACTCCTCACTTTTATTTTAATTTCTAGTTTGAAATATATACTAGGATGCAAACGGTGCTTAGCAGCACCCGACACCCGTCGTCTACAGACCAAGGATGACCTGTTTGTTTAATTGATGTGCTGTGAAAGTTGATTGTGTGAAGTGGAATGAATAAAATATTTTATAGTTAAAAATATGATTTTTAACGTGTATATAAAATAAATATTTATAAACAAATCAGATGATTTGTTTACGTACACCCATTTGACTGATATTGATTGGGATGATAAATTTTACACATTGCCCAACTGCACAAATAAAAATCTGTGTTTGTTGATTTGAAACCCCACACGGGTATTGGGATGATATTTGACGTACACTAATCCCCATTGTTTAGTTGTATGTCAATCGATGGGTTGACAGACTGTGTAAGCGTTAATTATTTATATTTAATGCTTATGCACTAGTGTGGTGCACTTTGGATGATGGTTGATTATTTATCATTGTTGTTATATACACTTGTTGTATAGAACCCATATAATTAACATTATATGGTAATTGAGTGGGTCCCATTCCAGTTTAGAAAATAAATTATATTCATGTGTTGAATAAACAAAATAGTCATGTGTTGACAATACTCATGTGTTGAGAATATTCATGTGTTGAAACTATTCATGTGTTGAACGAAATATTTATACAATAAATTCACATTTTTATTTCAAGAAATAAATAAAAGAAAATTCATGTGTTGAATAAAATATATATTCATGTGTTGAATAAAAGAAAATTCATGTGTTGAAGAAAATATTCATTTGTTGAATAGAATAACAAAGTTATTGAAATATATAAAGCCGTGTTGATTAGATATGCGCCATTTTGACGCGAACGATGTTTATATCGATTTTATTCATTTTTATAATGAATATCGAAAAGGAATTGATTTCAAAATATAATATTTTCAAAATACTATCATTTATATATCGATGATATGGAATATTCAATTTTGATTTGAAATTGAATATGAAGTTGAAATCGTTTTGAAAACGAATTTAAAACGATTTATAAAATACAATTTGAAAGGAAATCGACGAAATATATATAATATATATATATATATTATATATAATGGCCTGAATAGAACGCGCCGCGCTGCGACAGTTCGCGAATTTCGACCATTGACTTCGAATGGATATTACGGGAGATCCGACCGTCGGATTCTCCTAAAACCAGAATCGTTGGGTTCGTATCGAAAAGGGCTTTCTAACAAATATTAGAGATTTGAAATCTAACGGTTGGATTTGGAATTATGTCCAAATCAAATTTGGAAAAGCTCGCTATAAGTGCAGTTCGATGGCCGTTGATGGAAATCGACTGTACGGGCCTTGATAAAATTATTAAAAATAGTAATAATTTGTGTAAAATCATAAGAAATGATTTGGAAAGAGTTGGGATGAAAATTTCCATATTTGAAAAGATAAAAATAGATTTTTATCGATATGAACTGGTTTTGAACTAGAACTATAATTCCATTTATTTTTAAAATAAATAAATTGGATTTGAAATGGTTTTGAAAATAACCAGAATTTCCAATAATTGAATTGGAATAGATTTGAATCGAAATTGTCTTTGGAATATTTCGATGTTGGATTTCGTGATTATATAAATATTGTTATGGAAATTTGAAAGATATATTAATATCGTTATTTCCAATACGATTTTTGTTGGTCGTAGAATTTGATATTGAATATAAGCCGATATATTTTCTATTCAGAGCCTTGTATTTAATATCAAATGGGATTTGGGTTTGTCGTGAATGGTGTCTTCATTAACACTGTTCTTAAACCCAGTTGAGAAAAAGATTAAATCTTTTTATTTAGATTTAATGAAGTATACCAATTAAATGGAATTTAATTGTGTAACGACCCGTATCCTACGCATCATAGGATCGTGGGATATTTATTTCTTTCACATACGAAGTCGTATGGTCATGTAACTTTGGGAGACGACTATTGGGGTCATTTCCCATGTTCATGATTTTTCTCGATTTTTAAATGACCATTTTACCCCTAGTTGGCACTGTTTTAGCCATAACTTTTGACTGGAAATGAATTTTGACCTGAAACCACTTCCATTGGCTTCGGATGATGGTATCTCTTTCCGTAGAGTGGTCACATTAGCCGAACGGGCTTACAGTTTGGGAGATATGGCTGAAACAAGTTTCAGATGGTGAAATACAGCTTAATTGGGCTTAACCGGGTGATTAGCAGCTAGGCCCAAGGGGAATTTCAGGTTTAGAGGTATAGGAGGACTAATTAGGGTTAGGTTATCACTTTCATTTTAGTTTTGAGCCGCCACAAACCTTCTTGAGACCTTAGTAATGGCTTCCATCCTCTAAAACCACTCCTAAACACATTTTTGGTGAAGATTAAGCCTAGACTACATCAAAACAAGGCCAAATAGCAACAAAGCAAGGTTGGAGCTGCTGCTACACATAGGAATTCGACCCAAACAGAGAGTATTTCAGATTTGGTGTTCTATTTTGTGGCCAAGGTGAGTGATAGCATCATTTTGACACTAATTACAGTTAATTAAGGGTAATTAGTGAAGATTAGCGAATTTATACACTAATAAATTCGGGAAAAATGTTTAGAAATTCTTAAATAAGGTTTTATGCCTCTGGTTGAAATTTGGTTCGATTTGATTAAGTTTTGTTAACCCTATGATTAGATTTGCTTAAAACATGCTTAAGGGAAAATAAGGGGTTTTGGGCACATTTGATCCATTTTGACATATGAATTCATTGTTTTGGTGTTTGTGGTTAGTTTGCTATGTTGTTATGACTATTTGACATGAATTGTGATTGATTAGAATAGTTAGATTTGTCAAAAACGTCGTCGAACGGCGTAAACAAGTTGCTGGAAAAAGTTGCAGAAAGTTGTGCAGGGCTTCGGATCGGATCGGATGGGGGCTCGGATCGGATATGTGAACTGGGCAAGAAACCCGACCCGAACAGGAGTTTGGCACATAAAAGACTTGGCAAAAAGGAAGGCCGTTTGCTTAGAGTTAGAGTGGACAAGGGGATCGGATCGAAAGAATAATTGGAGGCTAGATCGGATCGACTTGGAGACGCAAGGCTCGGATCGGAAGTAAACATTTGGGAGAACTAGCAAGAGTGAAGGCCACGCGGATCAGATGGCAAGGAGGGATCGGACCGGAATACGTGAAGAAATGAGGGAGCGGATCGAAGCACTGGAAGGAAGGACACCCGACCCGACCCGGAGGAGGACACCGACCCGACCTGAAGTGGAGTATCCGACCCGAACCGATGAAGGTGATGACTACCGACCCGAACCGATGAAGGTGATGACTACCGAACCGAACAGAATTCTAGGACTGTTAATACGCGACAACTCTTTTGAAGACCAACTCCAACTCGATCAAAACCCGAGATGCAAACGAAGTCCAAATGAGAAGTTAGAGCTTAAGATTTAGATGGGAATCAACGAGTTCGCTTCATGGTTGGGCTTTGCTGCGGGACGCGTGCTAAGGAGTTATCGATGTCTATAGCTTTGAACCACTATGGTAGGAGGTACGAAGACGGATTCAGGGCCATTATGGCATCGGTAGAACCAAGGGCTACAACCAATGAAGTGGGTCATTGAAATGTTTGGTCATGACTCCATATGTTTAGCTTGGTCATAGCAGGGTTTCTACAAGTCGGGATTCGTCGTAGCCTCGGTTTGTCTAGTGTTCCAAAGTGGTAGATATCGTATGCTTTACGCACTGAGCGAGAGATGTGAGGATGGTTGCTATGGATGATTTGTTTGCTATCATTGTGACATGCACACCCCACCCCAGTATCCTTACACTATTTATTATGGCACCTTGGAGTATTGTACGGTATGTGGTACTAACTCTTTGGTTGCAGGTCCAGGTTCAGGTATGGTTTAGTATACCTGTTATTATTCTGTTTAGATGCTTATCGCTCATACCAGGCTTTATGTCTGACCCAGAGTTTTATGTCTCCTCTTATTACTCTGGGTGCTCACACGAGCAGACTAGAGACAGGTTAGCTGGTGATGCACGGGTAGATGATCCGGAGACGAGCAGGAGGCTTCCGCATACTATATACATAATATTCTCCTTGTGTTGTTGAAGATCACTGCTTGGGCATTGTTGGTGTATCTTCTACTTTAGCTTTCTTTTGTTTAGAGGCAGTAAATTTGGAAAATTGTAATAAGCTGTATATGGATTTCCGCTGCTCTGATGATTGATGTTGATTTTAGTTATCAGCTTATGCACTGTCTCGCCTGTTTTATGTCAAGTATGTTATTATTATACTTTACCCCATGCGTTGTGAGACATTCTACAGGTTCCTTGATTAGTTCATTCTCTTCTTTCTTTTCTTCTGACAACCGTTCTGTGCTAGCTGGGCATGTGTACAGCGCACTTTCGGAGGAAATGCAGGCTGGTGCGGGACGGGCTGTCACACTTGGTATCAGAGCTCTAGGTTGCGTAGTTAACCTAGGGAAGTTATCAAGGAGAGATAATATACGTATACGAGAGAGCGTATTTGTGATTACTTTGGTTTTTAAAAGCTATATATATATATACTATTAGTAGTATAAGGATGAAGTCGTACTGCACTAGCACCACTATGGAGTCGTTAATCATTTCCTTTTTCAGATTGACGATGAGCCGATATGTTAGAGGTACCGGTAGGGGAGCCAACAATGGGAATGCTGCTGACATGAGGACGATGTTTACTGACCTCATGAGAGAGATGCTTAGAGATGTACAGAGGGCAGCTCCCAATGGTGGAAATGGTGGTGGTCCAATAGTGCCGGCGCCAAGAGTTGACTTCGCCAAGCTGAATAAGGATTATACTAGCCTTGGTGGGAAGCCGTTCCACGGAACGGAGTCGGCTATGGATGTTCAGGATTGGGTGGATAGTTGCGAACGTATCTTCGAGGATTTGGGTATCGAGGATGCGATGAAGAGAAAGCTAGCGTCCCGTCAGCTGCAAGGGCGGGCAATGAATTGGTGGAATGCTATAAAGGCAGCTACTCCCGAAGATCAGATCACTTGGGAGCAGTTTAAGGCTCGCTTTAGTGAGAAGTTCATTCCGGCTGCTCAGAAGTCAATGCTGTTTAAGAAATTCTTGGAGCTCAAGCAGAATGGCAGGGCTGTCTCGGAGTATATTGCTGAATTTGACACTTTGTCAAAATATGGGTTGTCTCTTATAGATACTGCTGAGAAAAAGAATGAGAAATTCATAACTGGTTTGGATCAGTACTTGGGGGAAAAACTTATTAACCACATCGATGAGACGTTTGAATCGATTGTGGGGAAAGCGTTAAGATCAGAAAGTCTCTACCCTAAGTCGAAGACTGAGGTTGCATCCGTAGATGAGCCAAAGCCACGAGCTAGTGGTGGAGGCAAAGGTGGTTCCCAGAATAAGAGAAAGCAGAATCAGGCTAAGGATGGCCAGAAGAAAAAGAATAAACAAGATGTGGAGTGCTTCAGCTGTGGTAAGAAGGGCCATTATGCTAGTAATTGTCGGGCCAAGCCAGCGGATAGGAAGTGCTTCAACTGTGGCCAAATGGGACATCACAAGGACAAGTGTCCACAGCCCCCTAAAGAAAAGCAAATGGTGAAAGCATATGCTCTCAATGCTATTCCTTCTTCGTCGAATGCCCCAACTGCGGCGGAGAAGGGAAAGAATGTCGTCATTCAAGGTATGCTTTCTGTTTATGATGTTCCTGTTAGAGTTTTGTTTGATACCGGAGCTTCCAGTTCTTTCATATCTAGTGACCTGGTAGATAGGTTGGGATTGGAGCCCGAGATTGTCGATAGACCTTTAGTAGTGACGAGCCCGATTGGTGGTTCGACTAGCCTTAGCATGATTTGTCGTAATGTGGTCTTATCGAGTCATGGATGCATGTTTGTTTGTGATTGCTTTGTTTTGGGCTTTACTGGGTTTGGCATTATTTTGGGAGTAGATTGGCTCCAAAGATACGGGGTGGTGGTAGACTGTGAGGGCTTCTTAGTGACAGCTAGAGCGGATGATGGGCGGAGGATAGTGTTTGGTGGTCTACCCAGTAAGGGGGTATTGGCTAGTTTTCTAAACTCCCTCGACATTCCGCATAGTGAGTTGTCAGGTTTGCCCGTGGTTGGCCAGTATCCGGATGTTTTCGAAGAAGTGACCGGACTTCCACCACACCGAGAGATTGAGTTTCGTATTGATTTGGTAAAAGATGCCAGACCTATAGTGATGCCACTTCGTCGTATGGCACCAAGGGAGCAGCGAGAGCTCGAGGTGCAAGTCAGCAATCTTTTGAAGAAGGGATTTATCAGAAGGAGTGTTTCTGAATGGGGAGCACCAGTTGTGTTTGCTACCAAGGCGGATGGTTCCCTTCGTTTGTGTGTAGACTACCGCGAATTGAATAAAGTGACGAGGAAGAATAAGTATCCTCTACCGCAGATAGATGATTTGTTCGATCAGTTGAGTGGCGCGAGAATATTTTCTCAGTTGGATCTCGCGACCGGTTTCCATAAGCTTAGAGTGGAAGCTGAGAGTATAGCTAAAACGGCATTCCGAACGCCGTCTGGATTTTATGAATGGTTGGTTATGCCATTTGGGTTGACTAATGCCCCGGCATATTTTGTGGATCTTATGAACAGGGTATTCAGAGATCAGTTGAATAAGTCTGTCCTTGTGTTCGTTGATGATATTTTGGTCTATTCGAGGACAGAGGAAGAACACAAGGAACATTTGAGAGTAGTGATGGAGGTGTTGAGAAAACACCAATTGAAAGCAAAGTTTCCTAAGTGTCACTTCTGGAAGAGGGAAGTGAGGTTCTTGGGCCATGTTGTATCAGAGAATGGTATTGCCGTGGACCCGGCGAAGGTGGCTACGGTACAGGATTGGCCTACGCCCAAGAATGCAACAGACGTAAGGAGTTTCTTGGGATTAGCGGGATATTATCGTAAGTTTATCCAAGGTTTCTCCAAGATAGCAGCACCATTGACCCAGTTGACCAAGAAGAATCAAGCTTTTGTCTGGGATGAAAGGTGCGAGAATGCATTTAAAAGTCTAAAGGACAAGTTGACAAGCGCACCAGTGTTAGTCATTCCTAAGGGGGATGAAGAGATGACGGTATACACGGATGCCTGTGGTACCGGACTGGGTGCTGTATTGATGCAAGGCGGTAGGGTTGTAGCTTACGCAAGTCGGCAATTGAAACCGCATGAGAGAAGATACCCTACCCATGATTTAGAATTGGCAGCGATCGTGTTCGCATTAAAGATGTGGAGACACTATCTCTTGGGAGAAAGATTTGAGCTGTTTACAGATCATAAGTCGTTGAAGTATCTATTCTCCCAGAAGGATTTAAATCTCCGTCAGCAGAGATGGTTAGAGTTCTTAGCTTCCTATGATTTTGACATCGCATACACACCGGGAAAGGGCAATGCGGTGGCTGATGCATTGAGTAGAAGACATGCCAGCTTAGGGGCTATGTTCCTTGAGTGGAAGCAACTGGAGTTTATCGCGGGGTTTGATTTCAAACCAAAGTGCGAATTGGATCTAGAAATGTTAGCAAGTTTGATGATCAGGCCCACTTTGATTGAACAGATCGGCTCGAGTCAGAGGGACGATCCTAACCTAATGGAAATCATCTCCAAGTTAGAGATGGGTATCGATGAGGAGATGAACAAGTATGGGCTTGATCGAGATGGATGGCTTAGAAAGAATGGAAAGCTTGTTGTACCCAATGTCAATGGATTGAGAGATGAAGTGCTTAGAGAATGTCATCACTCAAAGCTGACTATACACCCCGGTGGTAACAAGATGTATCGAGATATGAAGCAGACTTACTACTGGGAAGGAATGAAAAGGGACGTTGGGAAGTTTATATCCAAGTGCATGAATTGCCAGCTAGTTAAAGCCGAGCAAAAGAAGCCTAGTGGGTTGTTACAGCCCTTAGAAATTCCCGAATGGAAATGGGAGCAAGTCTCGATGGATTTCATCGATGGATTACCAAGGAATAGATCGGGATATGACAGCATTTGGGTAATTGTAGATCGACTGACTAAAAGTGCAAGATTTATACCAGTCAAATCGACCAGAACGGCAGCTAAGTTAGCAGAATTGTATATGAAGTGGGTAGTGAGATTTCATGGAGTACCTAAAGGCATTGTGAGCGACCGAGAATCGTTGTTCACTAGTGGGTTTTGGAAGAGCTTACAAGAGGCTCTAGTGTCAGAGTTACATCTCAGTACCGCATATCATCCTCAGACCGACGGTCAGACGGAGAGGGTGAACCGTATTTTGGAAGATATCTTGAGAGCATGTATATTGGATTTTGGTGGATCATGGGATGACCATTTGCATCTAGCAGAGTTTGCATATAATAATAGTTACCAATCCAGTATCGGTATGGCTCCATTTGAAGCTTTGTACGGAAGACCATGCAACTCACCATTATGTTGGATAGAGACTGGCGAGAAGTTTATGCTTGGACCAGATGTGGTGAGGGAAACTTCAGATAAGATCAAGATCATTCAATAACGAATGAAGGCTGCCCAAGATAGGCAGAAGAGTTATGCTGATAAGAGGAGAAGAGACTTAAAATTCTCCGTGGGTGACTTGGTGTTTGTCAAGATTTCTCCGTTGAAGAGCGTAATACGATTTGGCAGGAGAGGCAAATTAGCACCAAGATTTGTTGGTTCATTCCCTGTTCTTGAACTAGTCGGGAATTTGGCATATAGAATTGACTTACCGGAGAAGATGGCGGGAGTTCATAACGTATTTCATGTTTCCCAACTAAGGAAGTTCGTTCACGACTCAGATATGACTATTTCACCTGATCAGTTGGAGGACTTCGAAGTAGAACCCGAGGCGGTTGGGAACCGCAAGCCGGCCCGTATTGTCGAACACGACATGAAGCAACTTCGAAGGAAGGCGGTGAAGCTAGTCAAGGTACAGTGGAGCGAGGACGAGAATGATTGTACTTGGGAAACAGAGGAGGACATAAGGAAGAAGTATCCAGAACTCTTTGCCTGGTAAGATTTTGGCTTCGATTTAGTTTTTCCGCATGCTAGGATAGACTTGTTTGCTTGTTTTGCATGATTGATTGTTGTATGTGGTTGTTAGGCATGCGGGACCCTTTGTATGTTTTGGGTTAAGGAATTTCGGGGGCGAAATTTCTTAAGGGGGGGAGAGTGTAACGACCCGTATCCTACGCATCATAGGATCGTGGGATATTTATTTCTTTCACATACGAAGTCGTATGGTCATGTAACTTTGGGAGACGACTATTGGGGTCATTTCCCATGTTCATGATTTTTCTCGATTTTTAAATGACCATTTTACCCCTAGTTGGCACTGTTTTGGCCATAACTTTTGACTGGAAATGAATTTTGACCTGAAACCACTTCCATTGGCTTCGGATGATGGTTTCTCTTTCCGTAGAGTGGTCACATTAGCCGAACGGGCTTACCGTTTGGGAGATATGGCTGAAACAAGTTTCAGATGGTGAAATACAGCTTAATTGGGCTTAACCGGGTGATTAGCAGCTAGGCCCAAGGGGAATTTTGGGTTTAGAGGTATAGGAGGACTGATTAGGGTTAGGTTACCACTTTCATTTTAGTTTTGAGCCGCCACTTCCATCCTCTAAAACCACTCCTAAACACATTTTTGGTGAAGATTAAGCCTAGACTACATCAAAACAAGGCCAAATAGCAACAAAGCAAGGTTGGAGCTGCTGCTACACATAGGAATTCGACCCAAACAGAGAGTATTTCAGATTTGGTGTTCTATTTTGTGGCCAAGGTGAGTGATAGCATCATTTTGACACTAATTACAGTTAATTAAGGGTAATTAGTGAAGATTAGCGAATTTATACACTAATAAATTCGGGAAAAATGTTTAGAAATTCTTAAATAAGGTTTTATGCCTCTGGTTGAAATTTGGTTCGATTTGATTAATTTTTGTTAACCCTATGATTAGATTTGCTTAAAACATGCTTAAGGGAAAATAAGGGGTTTTGGGCACATTTGATCCATTTTGACATATGAATTCATTGTTTTGGTGTTTGTGGTTAGTTTGCTATGTTGTTATGACTATTTGACATGAATTGTGATTGATTAGAATAGTTAGATTTGTCAAAAATGTCGTCGAACGGCGTAAACAAGTTGCTGGAAAAAGTTGCAGAAAGTTGTGCAGGGCTTCGGATCGGATCGGATGGGGGCTCGGATCGGATATGTGAACTGGGCAAGAAACCCGACCCGAATAGGAGTTTGGCACATAAAAGACTTGGCAAAAAGGAAGGCCGTTTGCTTAGAGTTGGAGTGGACAAGGGGATCGGATCGGAAGAATAATTGGAGGCCAGATCGGATCGACTTGGAGACGCAGGGCTCGGATCGGAAGTAAACATTTGGGAGAACTAGCAAGAGTGAAGGCCACACGGATCAGATGGCAAGGAGGGATCGGACCGGAATACGTGAAGAAATGAGGGAGCGGATAAGAGCACTGGAGGGAAGGACACCCGACCCGACCCGGAGGAGGACACCGACCCGACCTGAAGTGGAGTATCCGACCCGAACCGATGAAGGTGATGACTACCGACCCGAACCGATGAAGGTGATGACTACCGACCCGAACCGATGAAGATGATGACTACCGAACCGAACAGAATTCTAGGACTGTTAATACGCGACAACTCTTTTGAAGACCAACTCCAACTCGATCAAAACCCGAGATGCAAAGGAAGTCCAAATGAGAAGTTAGAGCTCAAGATTTAGATGGGAATCAACGTGTTCGCTTCATGGTTGGGCTTTGCTGCGGGACGCGTGCTAAGGAGTTATCGATGTCTATAGCTTTGAACCACTATGGTAGGAGGTACGAAGACGGATTCAGGGCCATTATGGCATCGGTAGAACCAAGGGCTACAACCAATGAAGTGGGTCATTGAAATGTTTGGTCATGACTCCATATGTTTAGCTTGGTCATAGCAGGGTTTCTACAAGTCGGGATTCGTCGTAGCCTCGGTTTGTCTAGTGTTCCAAAGTGGTAGATATCGTATGCTTTATGCAATGAGCGAGAGATGTGAGGATGGTTGCTATGGATGATTTGTTTGCTATCATTTTGACATGCACACCCCACCCCAGTATCCTTACACTATTTATTATGGCACCTTGGAGTATTGTACGGTATGTGGTACTAACTCTTTGGTTGTAGGTCCAGGTTCAGGTATGGTTTAGTATACCTGTTATTATTCTGTTTAGATGCTTATCGCTCATACCAGGCTTTATGTCTGACCTAGAGTTTTATGTCTCCTCTTATTACTCTGGGTGCTCACACGAGCAGACTAGAGACAGGTTAGCTGGTGATGCACGGGTAGATGATCCGGAGTCGAGCAGGAGGCTTCCACGTACTATATACATAATATTCTCCCTGTGTTGTTGAAGATCACTGCTTGGGCATTGTTGGTGTATCTTCTACTTTAGCTTTCTTTTGTTTAGAGGCAGTAAATTTGGAAAATTGTAATAAGCTGTATATGGATTTCCGCTGCTCTGATGATTGATGTTGATTTTAGTTATCAGCTTATGCACTGTCTCGCCTGTTTTATGTCAAGTATGTTATTATTATACTTTATCCCATGCGCTGTGAGACATTCTACAGGTTCCTTGATTAGTTCATTCTCTTCTTTCTTTTCTTCTGACAACCGTTCTGTGCTAGCTGGGCATGTGTACAGCGCACTTTCGGAGGAAATGCGGGCTGGTGCGGGACGGGCTATCACAAATTGGAATTGAATTTGAATTGATTTTTGGGTTCATCGTGAACGGTGTTTTAAATAACACTTGTTCTTTATCCCGATAATTAATGGAATGTGATTTGGGTTGTCGTGAATAGTATCTTTAATAATACCGTTCTTAGACCCAACGGAGTTAAGAAAATCAGAAACTAACTAGAGATTAGTTAAGTTGAATGGTTTCCTGGGTATTGATCTGATGTTGGTTTCGGCCTTCGGGGTTAACACTTAGGGAATTATTCACTTGCTAATTTACGGTTAAAGGCTGATGGAATAGAATGTGATTTTGGGTTTATTGTGAACCGTGTTTAAATGACATTGGTTCTTTAACCCAGTTAAAGACAAGATATGATTTCCCAAGTTAAACAATCATTAATATTGATATTTGGGAAGATTAAAACCAAGTGGAGTTTTAATGAATCTTTAAATAGATTGAAATAATCAAGAATGGAGTATCACCAGTTTTGCTTCAGGAGATAGTTAAATCTTTAATTAGATTTGAACGTGAAATGGTAATTGAATTTACCGATAACACCTTGGTGTTAGATATGAAGTATTACCAGTTTTACTTCATGGGATGAATAGGTTAGGATTGGGAAATTAAAACAAATGATTACTTTGGTAAGGTTCGTTAATCCCGACTAGTTTGGATAAACCATAATTTGGTTTGAATTGATATTCAGAAGAAGATTAAAGAATAAATTTAAAGAATTTATCTTTGATAAAATTAATGGGAACCTTTCCCAAAGTATCAGAATATTTGAATAAAAGAATATTCTAAATTGGAATGAGGCGTATGTTGTGTTTGTGTAATACTTGTTTATTATATACCCAAGTTATTCAGAAAGACCGGGTTTATCCCATTCTGAATAACTGATTCGACGATGTGTCGAGGATGAAGACAGTGGTCGAAGACCGGAGGTCTTCACATCGTTTGGGTGATTACTGATGATCTTGATTGGGCTGTACACCCAAGAGGAGGGAGTCAGTTGGTGATCGTCCAGACGTACTTGGAGATTGATGGATATGCGAGGTACAAGGTGCCTCCGGTTTCGTTCAGACCCAGAACAGACTTGTAAATGGACTGTGTGTCTGACATTGGATATCATTCTGTGTGATTGATGGATATCAGTTGCAGGGAGTGGTTTTCCTGTGTGGCATGCTAAGATGCAAATGATCAAGGCTTTTGATGTAAAACAGAGTCTTATGGTTGATGATCAAAGCACTGCCTGTGTGGCATAGCTTTGTGTAGCATTAATTCGCGAGCCTCACACCCCAGTTGTGAACCAGAAACGGGAGAGGTCATCAGGGAGGGCATGCGTTTCTTTCTAGCTAGGGTGGTGTCAATGACCTACCAGGCCTGACATTTATATTATTTCCACCTGTGTGGTTGTTGGATTGCAAGGCGCCTCAGATATATCGGTGACTATGTGGAGCCGACGGAGTCATTTGGCTCATTTACGCCCCAAAGGGCTGGGAAACGCAGTGTTCAGGCATTTT
>JASFAX010002219.1:0-46884 GCA_030737875.1 Allium sativum
TATGTAGACGACATTATTTTTGGATCAACAAATGATAAATTATGCCAAGAATTTTCAAAAATAATGACCAGTGAATTTGAAATGTCATTTATGGGTGAACATATAGTGATGCTGATTTTAGAGGATCATGAACAGATCGTAAGAGTACAAGCGAAACATGTCACTTTATTAGTAAGTCACTCATATCTTTTTTCAGCAAAAAACAAAATTGTGTTTCATTATCAACATGTGAAGCTGAATACATATCTACTACACTAGCATGTGAGTGTTATATATGCAGCAGACACTAAGAGATTTCAATGTAAATTTATCTAACTTCATAATTTATTGTGACAATACAAGCGCGATAAATCTTTCTAAAAATCCGGTAAACCATTCCAGAACTAAACATATTGATATCAGACATCATTTCTTGAGAGATAATATTGAAAAACAAACAATCAATTTAGAGTTTGTAAACTCAGAAAATCAAATCGATGATATCTTCACTAAACCCCTTTTAGAGAACTCCTTCATTAGACTTCGACGAGAGTTAGGTATGGGGAAAAAATATCTCTCATGAATCTATGTTATATACCATTGTTATGCTTCTGTGCTCTTATATTTTCCATACTATTGGAAATTGTGCTAACATTTGTGAATGCAGGAATCAAATGGTAAGGATATAAACTATGAACTAAAAAATTTATGCAGAAATTCAAGTGGAGCTATAGATTTAGTGGAGAAAATTCAAAGTGTTGTCATCAATCAAAAAGGGGGAGAATGTTGAATAACGAGATTTTAATCGATGCCAACGAATGAAGCTATTATGGGAATCGAATCATAAAGATAAGGTTATATGTCTATATATACACATTGAGTCGTGTTAGAATTTTGTTAATATCTATCCTCAATTATACACGAATGTGCTAATCAAGTTATATATATATATATATATATCATTAAACCTTCAAAAAGCCGAACTGTGCAGAAACTGGCTTACCAGTCGACTGGTAGGAAATCCACCAGTCGATTGGTCAAGCTATTTCTGCATATAACGGCTAGTTTAAAAAGTTTTATATAAGTAATTTATTTCTACTAGTCAACTGATAATTTTTAACCAGTTGACTGATTCGACCCAGAACTTATTTTCTGAAGAGTTTCTTCTATTCATGAAGAGATTCTTACTCATTAACCAAAGGAAATAGACATATCTTTTTATGGAAACTCTTCGTGAAAGATTGCTATTCTTATACTATTATATAACCAACTTCAATTATATTTTACAATCACCGAATTTTAATATATTTACTGATTATCATTTTATTCTCTCCATTTACATTCTTTGCAAATAAAAGCTCTCCATTTCAAATGCTTGCTGAATTCGTGAATCAATTCAATATCTTTTGATTCAACAAGCTATATTCTTCCTTAAATCTTCTCATTCAAAGTATATACTCGAGGATCAGATTATAGGATGTTTGTACTTAAAATATTGGCTATCCGTGTTGATTCAAGAACACAAATCAGAAGTCAAACTCTTGTAATCGTTGAAGACCTGTGTAGTTCCTCAGGCGAGAGGCATCCTTGTTGGGGATCGGGTGTACTGACCTATTCCTCCGGGTTAAGAGAAGGCGTTGTTAGTGAATTCCGAAGTGGAGCTTCGGGACTGGACGTAGGGCAGGAAGTCCTGTGACGACCCAAACTTCCCCGTAGAGGAAAGCCCGGATTGCTTCGAGAACAAGACAACCCGAAACATAAAAAGAAGAACATTTCATTGCTTATTACAACAATTTCCATCAGTGTACAAGAATACACAGAGTATGAACAAATAATATACATTTGATAAATATCAGAGACTAAAATACATAGCAGCTGAAATAGAACGTATAAATTTATTTAAATTGAAGTTTGAATATAAATATTTATTTTAATTATAAAATGAATTGGAAATGGCACGATATTTTGAAAATTTGATTTCAAATTTCAAATGAATGTACAGGATTCAGAATAAATCGGATTTCAATAATACCAAAAATATTTAAATCTGTTTAAAAACATCTTTCTAACGAAATCTGAAAAATCGAGATTTCATAGCGGGAATCAAAAGTTATCACTAGTTAAATATTCAGAATGGTCGCTATGGAATAAATTAGCCCAAATGAGTCGAATATTGAACTGAATTAGAATTTGGTTGAAATCGCATGCATATACATGTATATATAATGAACAGGACATAACAAGGAGGATAGAGAAGTGGAAATGGTTTTTAAAATGAATTTAAAATGGTTTATAAAATTCATTTTAAATGGAAATCGACGATATATATATATATATATATATATATATATATATATATATATATATTATAATGGCCTGAATAGAACGCGCCGCGCAACGGCCGTTCGTTAGTTTCGACCATTAACTTCAAATGGACGTTACAGGAGATCCGACCATCGGATTCTCCAAAAACCAGAACCGTTGGGTTCGTATCGAAAAGAGATTTCCAATGAATACAACAGATTTGAAATCTAATGGTTATATTTGGAGATATGTCCAAACCAATTTCAGAAAAGCTTGCTTTGGATGCAGTTCGGTGGCCGTTATTGGAAACCGACTGTATGGGCGATAATAAAATTATTAAAAATATGGAAAAATTATGTAAAATCATAATAAATGATTTGAAATGGAAGGTGAAATGGGTTTATTGTGAACTGTGTTTTTATTGACATTCGTTCTTTAACCTGATTACAGTGAAATGAGATTTGGAACTTATAAATCTTTTTATTAAAGATTTATGGGAGATTTTCCGAAGTAATGTTTTCCAATTTAATATATTGGAATGGAATGTAATTTGATTTGATAATAATCGAAGTGAGTTTCTGTGGAGGAAGACTGTTAATATATATGGAATTTAAAAGGCTTTGTCGTTACTCCATTTATATTAATGGTCGAATATGGAAATTGATATCGATTATATATTGATCTATTTCCGTGAAGATTCCACAATTAATGGAATGTGATTTTGGGTTTATCGTGAACTGTGTTTTAAATGACATTGGTTCTGTAACCTTGTTAAAGACGGGATATGATTTCCCAAGTTATATAATCATTAATATTGATTTTTAGGAAGATTAAAACTAAGTGGAGTTTAATGAATCTTTAATTAGATTGAAATGAGGATTTGATAATTTAAATTATTAAATCTGAGAAATGATCGAGAACGGAGTATCACAAATTTTGCTCCAAACGATAGTTAAATCTTTAATTAGATTTGAATGTGAAATGGTAATTAATTTTTACCGATAACACCGCAGTGTTAGATATGGAGTATTGTCAGTTTTGCTCCATGGGATGAATAGGTTGGGATTGGGAAAATTAAACAAATGATTACTTCGGTAAGGTTCGCTAATCCCGACTAGTTGATAAACCTTAATTTGGTTTAGAAATGATATCCAAAGGAAGATTAAAGAATAAATTTAAAGAATTTATCTTTGATAAAATTAATGGGAACCTTTCCCAAAGGAAAAGAATATTTGAATAAAAGAATATTCTGGATTGGAATGAGGTGTATGATGTGTTGTTATAGCACTTGATTATAAGATACACGAGTTATTCAGAAAGGCCGGGTTTATCCCATTCTGAATAACTGATACGACGAAAAGTCGAAGAGATTGAAGATGATGCAAGACCGACGATCTTCACATCGAATGGATGGGTTGCTACTGTTTTTGATGACGGGAGTAGCTACCTTGAAGGGGCTACAGTTGTAGTCGTCCAGACGTACTTGTTGATTGTACGGATATGCGAGGGCCTCTCTCCTGTATTGGACATATGGGACGAGGATTAAGGTGCCTCCGATTTCGTTCAATCCTAGAACGGACTTGTAAATGGATGGTGTGTCGGACATTGTATTCCTTTATACTGTATTCGTTGATCTATGTTAAATATATATTTGTTTGGTGGCAGAGAATTTATTCTCTTGCTTAACACCCTTCTCTGAGACGTACGTGCTCAGAGGTTATGTATCGGCAGAAATTAGTGGTACAGTATGGATTGATAGTGTGGCATGCTGAGATGCAGTGATCCAAACCTTTGTTTAAAAGCAAAGTTTGGTGGATGATGTTCAAAGCAAAACTTTAATATAGCATAGCTTTGTGTAGCATTAATTCGCGAGCCTCACACACCAGTATGGTGGCAAATTGATGGCTAGATCAGTATGCTTTAGAGATGAGGATAGACACCCTATGGGTTGTCATGAATTCGGTCGACCGAGGTGATACTGATTGTGGTCGCCCCACACCAATAGGGATAGGTGCACACCCCCCGATTCCCAGATGGATAGAGTTAGCAGTATTTTACAATGCTTGGACATAAGCCGCGGTAACTTTTTCCTGGATAGTGCGGATGTGCATTACGGCGTTTTCGCATGCCTGCGACGTAAGCCGTTGGGAATTATACTGCGCGATAGATCTTTCGGATCAGGAGCCATATAGTGGAAATCCAAACTTCCAAATACGACATTTTGTGGTTTTGATTGTAGACCCTAGTATGGCGACATGATATATGGTACCCATGTCGTTTATGATTGATACATTTATATTCGAAGTTGATTTCTTCACTTATAGTAATAGTAAAAGATTTGTTTTAAAACGTACCAAGCATATTTGGATATTATAAGGTAAAATTCTATCCTCCGGCTTGCGTTGCATTGTGTGATGGGACCTGAGTCTTATAATAGCTTCATTTTTCTTTATTTAGCATTGCGTTGTTTGTTTTAGCACTAGTATTCTTGGGGGTAAACCCGTTCCATGTTATACGGCGTGGTCCCCTGACTTACCTCATTTTAAAGTAAAGTTTTAAATAACTGTCTTAGTTCTCACACCAGTCCCATGACTGACCTGGAGTTTATTGTTTTAACCTAAAATCTGGATGCCCCTATTTTCTATACGGGCAGCTAGTAGTTTTGGTTTTGCAGAATTATTTATACAGGATTTTGGATTTACAGCTGGAGCAATATTCGGAGCACTCTGTAT
Source organism: Allium sativum (assembly GCA_030737875.1). Lineage (NCBI taxonomy): Eukaryota > Viridiplantae > Streptophyta > Magnoliopsida > Asparagales > Amaryllidaceae > Allium > Allium sativum. The sequence goes on from JASFAX010002219.1 coordinate 5,016, forward strand.
CTGTGTATTTCTTTCAGTTGTGCTAGTTATTGTATTTTCCACTATACATTGCATTTATACATTTTATTTCTCCTTCTATGTATTTTAATCTCTGATATTTATCAAATGTGTATTATTTGTTCATACTCTGTATATTCATGTACTCTAATGGAAATTGTTGTAATAAGCAATGAAATGTTCTTCTGTTTATGTTCCGATTTGTCTGTTCTTGAAGCAATCTGGGCTTTCCTTTATGGGGAAGTTTGGGTTGTCACAAGTCTGAACCAGTATAAAAACTCATGGTGTCTCTTTTACTTTACTTACCGCTTTTATCTACTTGTTATATATATTGGTAACTCAGATTTTATTTCCATAAACTTTTGCACATTATTTAGCTAGTATATCACGTATATTTCCGCATTATCCATATAGATCCTTTAAGTCGTACACATTGGCATTTCACCATGAACCCAGAACCAACCTCTATTTCCACTAAAACCGCAGTTATTTGCCACTGCACTTAGCCCTAGCATGCTTGAATTTTTTTTCGAGCCATGGAAAATTTCAATCGGACCCAGCACAAGGGGTATGAACATAAAGCTCGAGCTTAAGAAAAGCCAACAAATAAAAAATCATTTGATTTCATAAAGTGAATGATTTTATAAAATTCTTTGAAGGATTAAATCAAGGATGTCTTTGGTTTGAAGCTACAGAGAAAAGTAACTTTAGGGATTTGTTTTTTTAAAGGGGATTAAGGATGTTTTTTATAAAGAGGGTCTGGAATATACTTAAAGTATTCTGTCACATTTTATACTCAATGTTTATTTATTTGTATCTTCAAATAAAAATCCAATTGCAATGAAAATGCTCCTTCTGCTATAGTTTGACATTTTGGACCCAATGAAACTTATTTCGTCGAAATCCTTGTCCGTTTGCAAAACTAGCACAATTTTGAATATTAAATTTGTTAATGGATAAATAATTTAATTTTGCATGCTCACAAAACATGTCCGATTTGCTCGAAATTTGAGTTCCTATAATTACTTATTATTTCGGACACGATGGAACTGGTTTCGTCAAATTCCAAGATCATTTGGAAAACTTCCGTTTTTATTTCATAATGCGAATCGATACACATTTATATCTTATACGATCACAAAACTACTCCAATTGACTTGAAACTGGAAATTTTACAATAATCATTATGGATTTTATAAAATTGGTTTTGTTAATCCATGGTCGTTAAAAAATTAGTTGTCCATAAGTTCCATACTAAAGCGATATAATACAATCGACTTCAAAATTGTCAAACCTATTGATAATAAAATATTATTATCATCTATTTTCAAATAAAATTTTATATAACTTCCAAATAAACTAATTTGGATTCTAAACATGATATCGTCATTTTCAAGTTAAATCAATATTAAATTTATTTTAAAATCCTTTTATTTTATTGAATTAGTCGTTATAGTTTATAAAGGATTCTATAGCGATTTTTTGAAAAATTGATTTGGACATAACTCAAAATCTACAAGCTCAAATCTCAAATTTTCACTTTCGTTAGAAAACCATACTCCAATAGATCCGGAAAATTCTTGTTTCAAAGAATCTCGACTTATCCAATTAAAATTCAAAACATAAAAAATACGAACTACCGCGATGTTATGAGCTCATTTTTAAATTAATTATAAATTATACATTTAAACTTTGTTTCAAATAATAAATTCCTTATAAAAATCCTTTTATATTTTAAATATAACATTTAATACACATTTAAATGTTCAAAATTAAATGGCTAAAAATCCGGGTCGTTACATTTGCAATGATAAAATATAGCATACATTATTTAATGATTTATATACCTTTAAATTATTACGCATCAGTACATATACTATCAATCCATATAATACATAATACTAAGTAACTATCTTCCTCTAAGCCTTGTGGCTTACAAGCTGGTTTCTATGTCCATGGTCCTAAAATGTCTCGGTCTGACCCGAGTATTATATAAGTAATAAATAGACTAGCCTATGTCTAAATCCATTGTAGTTAGTATAAACATTTGGGTTCCCTAAGTAATAAAAACAGAAAGGCGTATCATCATAATTTAATCCATAGTCATCATTTATAAAATCCTTAAAAATAGATTACATAAATTCAATACAAGGGGCTTATCATATAAATCCAAATCTCAACCAAATGTAAGAATAATATCCAAAAAAGTATTTCACAATGTATAAATGGCCAATAAATAAATAAATTTAAATATTGTCCAATCGCTACAAGTAAAATATCCTCCACATACAGGAACAAATATCACTAGATAAAATCACTGAAAAACCAATGAATGCTAGTGGTGGACATAAGAAGCGACAGAAGCTCCAAGTATTTCAATTTTATACAACTGTATGTGGTGATACACCGAATTATCATAATACAACATATAAAATAATAATATTTGGTGATACGCCCAAAGAAAGAAACGGGGATGGATCATACCGAACCAGAGCTAGAAAGAGAGACCGACGAATGCATCTGTTGTAGTAGACTCCACACTCACTCTCCTAGAATCATCGGTTACCACTACCTCTCACTCGTTAGTATCTTGATAGTAGTCCACCATTTGTACATCAACGCTTGACACCTACAGTCATGATACTCACGTCTACCCCTATGGTAACTAACTGTTGGTCTAAGTGACACTAGGGGCACCACATATACCAATAAGGATAAGAAAATACTAATGCGTCAAGAATTTGGGGCGCATATATACCAATAAGGATAATAAAATAATAATGTATTTATATAATAGGTATGAATTGATAAAATACATATATTCAGATTAATTTTCATATTTATATAATTATTTATAATATAAATTAAAACACTAATATTTATCTATATATATACACATATGGTTAGATCAAATCTTTTTATAATTTAATTTATAAGTCAATATTTATAATTACATTATATACTATAATTAAAAATTAAAAATTAAAAACGCCGTATCATTATTATATATATATATGAGCTTTCTTAAATTTATCTAAGACTATAAAATTGATCAACTGTCCAAAAATGAACAAATTATATAACTTTAATTTGAGAATTATAACAGATAACATACCCTCTATAATCCAAACATGCAAACAACATAAAATTCATCGATTAATCCGTATTCATAAACAATGCACAACACTCAAATTAAATTTCCTATGACAATCACTTCAATCAAGCAACCAAATCTATCATAACAATTTAAACTCAATAATCAAAATATCCAAGCAATTCAACCGCAAACAAATGACGATATTTAAATATATATATATAATTATATTAGATAAAATTATAGATGTGAATGAGGGGAAGCTTGTTAAATCTCGCTATATAACGTTTTGACTATGACAACTATACATAATCATATATATACTATATTGACTAACTTTGTTTTGCAAGAAGAAAATCGACAAACAGATTCAAGAACACATAATGAAGATTATACAAAGTCTGTTAGTGCTAGATTTTTATATTAAAGTCTCCCTTGATAATTACACACACACACATATCATATATGTATATATATATTCACATTTAAAAGAGGCAAGGAACAAGTTTTGCCTAGAAAACAGACGTTTGAAATAAATCAGACAGACGAATGTTTGTTGAGACACAATTAAATTTCTCATAATATTCAAACATCTATTCTAAATTTTTCAGACATCTGAATCTGCTCTGGAATGAGTTGTTTTATTTTTTAATTCAAAACAGACATCTGTAATCTATATTCAGACATCTGATTACGAAGGGTTGCAACTTATTATGAAGAGTCACAACTTTCTAATTCATTTCTCTTGATGAAATCTCTTCGTGATCGGTTGTAACTCTTTGTATATTATAAATAGAGACTTGATTAACTGATCTAATCACCGAATTTCATTCTAACATTTCTATCTTACTCAAAGCTCTCTAATTTCTAAAAGCACATTATTTAATCTTCCATAATCTTTCACAAGCTTCACGTCTATCATCAAGGAAAGGCTATAGGAAGGGTATTGACATATCCGTGTTAATAGAACACAAATAAGTCACCAATTATTCTGTATTAAGAAGGTCCTCTTCAGCAGTTGAGCAAGAAATCCCGTTCAGCTGTTCGGGTAATTGTGAACCTATTCCCCCGGGTAAAGTGAAGGTGTTAGTGTTACTGAAATACCAGAAGTAAGTCAGGGACTGGACGTAGGACAGTGGTCCGAACCAGTATAAATCGACCATGTGATTTTTACTTACTAGTCTGCTATATACATTTCATCTTATACTCCATTCAACACGATCATACCGCTGCTTAGTCATTTTCAATTGGTACCAGAGCAAGGTCAACCTATAACCTGAAACCCCCCATATTTTTAAGATAATAAAATAAGAATAACTTAATTAAATAATGAGAATTAAGTAAAACGTACTGTGCCATTGCGTCCGTCTCGGAATTCTGATCAAGATAAACATCTGGTTTACGTAAAACGGACATCATAAGAAGAAGTTATTAAGCCTAGAAGTTTGTATACGCACAAGAGAAATATATATATATATATATGCAAACAAATTAAAATATAAAATAAAGAATAAAATAAGGATTGCATGTGATAAATACATGCATTGAAAAAAAATGTAATGCATGCATTGAAAGAAAGAAAGGATTGGTTGCATGCAATGTAAATATGTTGCATGCACTGTTTTGCAAACATAATGCATTAACCTTAAAAGAAAAATAAAAGAAAAAGATTCATGCAATGGTTTAATTTAAGTATTGTAACTAACATAAAAAAGATAAGTAAGGAGAGAACAATAATTATCATTGTTCTAAGACTTATTAACAAAAGACTTCATTGCTCAGTTAGTTAAGGCATTGGATTTGTAACATAGAGGTCGGGGGGTCGAACCCCAGCGGTGGCATAATTTTTTATATTTGTTTTAGAGAGGGCCAACAGAACATGCAAATATATGTACGCATACAAATTCAAAATTTGAAAGAATAAGAACGTACATATAAGGAAATAAAGAAAATATATGTATATATATGAGAATATATATATATATATGCATAAATATATGTATACGAAAGATAAAATTCAAGATAAGGCCACAGTCAATGAAATGTGGCAAGAATCAAACAATGGTGCAACATCGTTTGAATTTTAAAAATAAAATAAAAGTTGTGCATGTATATATACGCGTAAAATGGTCATTAGAGGAATTGTATACATATAAGAATATTTCATGTGAATAAAACAGTTAAATAAATTCCAAAAATTCAAAACTCAAATTTCTACGCCAAAACAATTCAAACATTTGAAATTCAAATTTTTGCGCCAAAACAGCTTGTGGGCCCCAATGCTGACTCAGCACTGCGTGTATGATAAGATTTGTCTATATTCATTTGCGAGCCTGGACTATTTTCTTAACTGGGTTCAATGCTGACTCAGAGCTGCGTGTACGATAAGGTCTTGAGCACCTATAAATAAGACCCTAGACTTAACCCTAAACATCATAATTCGACGGTTGAGCTAGAGCTCTGCTGTAACGACCCAGAAAATCTGAACCAATTTAAAATTTTTAAATTGGCTAAAATAATGGATTTTAAATATTTAAAATAAATATTTTAAATAATGGCGATGAAAACTGAGTTCGAATCGGCAATTGAAAACGAATATAATTAATTATAATTATAAACAAGGCCTGAAATGGCGTGGCAGTTTCAAAAATTGAATTCAAACTTTGTCGGACTGTATCGGGTGCAAAACAATCCGGATTTTAGTGAAACCAAAAACATTAGGATCTAATTGGTAATATCTTTCTAACGAATCTGACAAATCGAAATTTGATAGCGGGAATCAAAAGATATGTCCAGTTGAAAATTCTGAATAGTCGCTATGGAATTCAGGCCCTTAAGAATAGACATTTTGCAAACGACCTTGGATTTCGACGAAACCACTTTTGTTGGATCCGCAGTGTCAAGTTATTGCTAGGTTTCAAATTTCATAATTTTTCGAATCAATATGTGAGCATGGCAAAAGAAAACGTGTTTGACCAGTTTCAGTTGATTTTAATCGACTGGAAATTGGCCATTTTTCCAACGGTCTCAGAATTCGACGAAACTAGTTTTGTTAGGACCGTATCGTCAATACGAAGCTAGAAAATATTTTTCTGGAATTTTTCTATTTAGTATGTGACCCAGGTAATTTGAAATGTACGTTTAAAATTCAATATAGTGATTTAAATGTAAATTCAACGGAAACTGATCAAAACGTTCGAACCAGCTTACGATACATATCCCGTTGTGTTCGGAATGGGGGTGAAATGCTAGGGATGATAGTCGTTGGGCTCGATTTGAGATTCGTATGTAAAAGTCAACATTTAGGAATTAAAATGAATAATAAAAAAAGGAAAATCATTCTCTCTCCTCTCCCCTTCATCTCCTCTGCCCCCCCCCCTGCCGTTCATTTCGATTTCAAAAGAAAGAAAAAAAACGCTCGAGTCCGTCGAGAATCGCCGACACCCATCGCGGCGGCGCCACCACCCACGAGCCTGCCCCTCCGATCGTGTTCCCCCTCTCTCCTTCTCCCCCGTTCACCTCTCCTCCGTGTTCGAACCAAAATCGCGACGCCCAAATTCGCTAGCCGCCGCCCCCTCGAAGCCACCGCCCTGACGACCTCCTCTTGCCGCCGACCCTGACGCCCCCCTTTTCTTCGCAGACACCGTAAGTTCTTTTATTTCATTTTATCTTTATTTTTAATTCCGAAACTGATGATTTTAAAAATGTTTAAACTAATTATTTTAAAAGGTTTAAACTAATGATTTTTAAAAGTATGAAATACTGATTTTTAAAAGTATGAAATACTGATTTTAAAAAGTATGAAATACTGATTTTTAAAAGTATGAAATACTGATTTTAAAAAGTATAAAATACTGATTTTTAAAAGTATGAAATACTGATTTTAAAAAGTATAAAATAATGATTTTTAAAAGTATAAAATACTGATTTTTAAAAGTATAAAATACTGATTTTTAAAAGTATGAGAATACTGATTTTTTTTAAGGGGTTTAAACTGATTTCTTTTAAAAGTTTTAAAAAAAACTTTTTTTTCTAAAAGGTTTAAAACTGATTTTTATTTTAAGATTTAAAATAGAAAAAGATTTGAACTTTAAATAGAAAAAGATTTAAACTTTAAATAGGAAAAGATTTAAACATTAAATAGGAAAAAGATTTAAACTTTAAATAGGAAAAGATTTGAACTTTAAATAGGAAAAGATTTAAACTTTAAATAGGAAAAGATTTAAACTTTAAATAGGGAAAAGATTTAAAATTTAAATAGGAAAAGATTTAAACTTTAAATAGGAAAAGATTTAAACTTTAAAAAGAAAAGATTTGATCTTTAAAATGGAAAAGACGGAATTTTTATTAAGATGTAAGATATGATTTTTATATATTGAACATCGAAGAAAAATCAGATTTTTATATATTGAATAGCGAAGTCAAAATTCGATTTTTATATATATTGAATAACATAGTAAAAATTCGATTTTTACATATGTAGAGAATACGGGCAACGAAGCGACAAAAGGCGAGATTGGCGAAGATTTCTATAAAGGAAGAGTCGTGGTATTGGATAGCTATTGGTGAGAATTTCTCACTCTTCAATTTCTTTTTCTATATATATATGTGTTGAAATAAAAGTGAATTGCTATATAAATATATATATATATATATATATATATACGCCCCTCGTCCACAAACCATGGACGATATTTATTGGTTGAAATTGTTGTGAAAATTGATTGATAGCGAATGATTGTTTGGGATTGTTTGTGGTTGATATTGGTTGATTGTGGTTGAAAAATACCCATTTGTGGTTGAGAAATATTTGGTTGAAACCACATAGGATTAGTTTGTGGAAATGAAATAAATATATACATGCCGCCTGCGTGCGAACTAGATGCATGATCCCCATTGTCAAAAACCGCGAGGTTTTAAGGTAGAGCGAGGAGCCGTACTAGGGACGGTCCCGGTTTAACTACCCTGCCGTTATGCTGCCGAAATTTTAAATAATATTCATGTGTTTGAATTATTTTCATATGCTTAAGCTATATTTATTCATTGAATAGAAAACATTCATGTGTTGAATTGATATTCATTCGTTGATTAGAAATTCATGTGTTGAATGGTATTCATATTTTGAAATAAATTGATCGATAATAAAAATCACATTTTTATCTATATATAGAAACTATAGAAAACATTCATGTGTTGAATTGATATTCATTCGTTGATTAGAAATTCATGTGTTGAATGGTATTCATATTTTGAAATAAATTGTTCGATAATAAAAATCACATTTTTATCTATATATAGAAACTATAGAAAACATTCATGTGTTGAATTGATATTCATTCGTTGATTAGAAATTCATGTGTTGAATGGTATTCATATTTTGAAATAAATTGTTTTATGATAAAAATCCTATTTTTATCACCTATATGAACTATATAGAAAAATAGTGTTTTGAAATGAATTGTTTTACAATAAAAAAATCACATTTTTATTGTATGCATAAATCGTTGAAATGTGAAGTGTTAAAAATAGCCACTTGTTCAAAATAAACATATATGAGATGAAATATTCATTAATTAGCTAATGAAATGATTTGCACCTATGTATGTAACATTACAATAAATGGTGTCTTTAAACCAAACGGAAATCAAATATGAAATTGAATAGAAGATGATAAATGATAAGAACTGTATATACATGTACATGCATATTTATTGAACAGGTTATAGCAAAGGGGCTAGAGAAGAGGAATAAAATTTTGTGCCCGACAAATAGGTACACATTTACTGTTTTGTTTGGGTGATGATTTTATGAGCCTGTTGGCTAGCCGCTTGGCTTTTCTTTTTCTTTTTGAGATTAGAAGGACCGGGAAAGCTATTTGCGATTTCCCGATGCTCCCGGTGCAGGGGAGGTTATGGCGAAATTTTCCAAAATTTTAAGGTGTTAGAAAAATATTTGAAGTGAAAACGATATGGAAATCATTGAATGAACTATATTTATATAAATATATAAATATAAATAAAATTAAAACGAAACAAAGCCGTGCAGTTCGTATTTTGAAAACATGATTTCAAACAACTAGTACGGGAAATCCGACCATTGGATTTTCCCGAAACCTCAACCGTCGGGTTCACCTTGGAAATATCTTCCCAATGGCACCAACCTTGTAAAAATCCAACGGTTGGATTGTCTGGAATGTTTAATTCAAATCTGATGAAAAACAGCGCCAGAAGCGATTATATTTATATATATATAAATATAATTATATATTTAATCGAATAACGACGCTGCAGTTCGTATTTTGAAATCGAAAATTCAAACGATTGTACCGGGAGATCCGACCGTCGGATTTTCCCGAAACTGGAACCGTTGGATTCGTTTTGAAAAGACCTTTCTAATGATGTAAATTTTGTGAGGATCCAACGGTTAGATTTTCAGATATGTGTAAATCAAACCTGAAGAAAAACAGCGCCACGGCCGCTTTATGGCCCGAAGCGTCGTTTTGAATATATTAGCTATTTTAAAATAAATAAAAATAGCGATAAATTATTATAAAGTACCATAAACATTATGGAATGGAAATAAACTGAATTTGCTTGATTTATGTAGCTATTGATGGTTGAATGTGTTTGGTGTGAAAATTACATTAAATAACAAGATTGGTGTTGTCAAATAAATTAACCATTGAAATAAATTGATTTAAAATTCTAAATATACGTGAATTGTTTGAAAAGGCCGAGTTGATTCTCATTTCAAATGGTTGACCGACGATTGAAAGTCGAAGATGAAGACGATGGTCGAAGACCGGAGATCTTCACCTCGTTTGGATGGTAACCGAGGTCCTGATTGGGAGGCATCCCGAAATATGGATAATGAGTGGTGATCGTCCAGACGTACGTGGTGGTCGAAGGGTTTGCGAGGTATTTAGTGCCTCTGGTTTCGTTCAGACCCAGAACGGACTTGTAAATGGACTGTGTGTCTGACATTGGAGTTTATTCTGTGTTGATTGATTTCTGTTAAATATACATCTGTTTGGCGGCGGAGAATTTATTCTTTTGCTTAACGCCCTTCTCTGAGACGCACGAGCTCAGAGGTTGTATATCGGTGGACATCAGTCGCATGGCATGAATTGCCTGTGTGGCATGCTAAGATGCAGTGATCAGGGCTTCTGTTGAAAAGCAAAGTCTTGTGGTGATGATCAAAGCACCGCCTGTGTGGCGTAGCTTTGTGTATAACGTAAATTCGCGAGCCTCACACCGCGGTATGAACCTAAAACGGGAGAAGGACCTCAGGGAGGGCATGCGTTCCTTTCTAGCTAGGGTGGTGTCAGTGACCTACCAGCCCTGACATTTATATACTTTTCACCTATGTGGTTGTTGCTGTTGCGAGGCGCCTCGGTTTGATCGGACGATCCGGGTCCGATGGAGTCATTCTTTGGCTCATTTACGCCCCAAAGGGCGGAGGAACGTATTGTTCAGGCACTATAATCCACTCCGTGTGGACCGGCCCTGTCGCTCCAAGGGGCAGTTGCGGCTGTTCCGGAGACATGGGCTAGATTGTCTCGAATTCGGTAAGGACTATCTTTTGCCTTGGTTCATGACGGAAATCCAATTTCCAAATACGACATCGTGCGGTTTTGATTGTATATATATATGGCGACATGATATATGGTACCCATGCCGTCTATGATTGATAGTTATGATTTGAAATTGTTTTCAAAACATATAGACACTAACAATAATATCAAATGCCTTTGTTTTGTTCGTATCAAGCATATTTTGACCATTATAAGGTAAAACTCTATCCTCCGGTTTGCGTTGCATTGTGTGATGGGAACTGAGTCTTATAACGGTTTCATTTTTATAAAAAGCATAGTGATGTTTAAAAGAAAGATTTGTTTTAAAAGCACTGGCAATCCAATGGAGTAAACCCGTTCCACGAAAGTGGCGTGGTCCTGTGATTAGCCAATTATATATGTGTTGAGTGGATTTCTCATACCAGTCCCATGACTGACTCGTAGTTTGTTTCACTTTCAAACTCGGGTGCCCCTTTTTCTACACGGGCAGCCTTGTATTCAGGTTTAGCTGGTTCTTTCTGGATAGCTGGAGCTGAAGATGGATTCTATCATTTATTTCTTTTTATGCTGTTCAGCTCCTATTGTACATATTTTGTTTATTTCCGCTGTAGACATTTATGTATAGCTGAACTGTATTTGTACTAAGTAAGATCCTGTATACTGTGTAACTCTGATGATTACTTTTATCCAGTATATTTTGTTGTTCATTATCTGGTGTATTTATTTAATTTTGTTCTACTATTATCTGTTTCTGTGTTATATTCCTAAGATAACCCTGTTTCCGTGAGAACGGGATTTCGGGTCGTCTCAACGTGGTATTAGAGCTTTGGTTAAGCTTAGTTCTGGAATATAACATTTGAACGAACTCGTCAGAAATAGAACCAGTAGTGTTCTAGGACGGGCAACTCAATACAGATAGGATCAGTAATATCCTAGTATGAGTAAAGCAGAATGAAATTACACCTTGATAGACACATTTACATTTGAAGTATGTGTTTCTATATTTTAAAATACCTTTTCTGTGACCTGACACTTGATCTGCCATTTGCAAAAGTACTAGAAAAATGAGTGTCAGAAGCAGAAGGAATGCAGAACCGGATATTGAGGCCCTATTAATCAAATATTGAAATATGGGTGGAATACCGTTCTCTGGTGAAGAATCTATTATGAAGACACAAGCTTGGATTCGTTCGGCTGAGAAAATCTTTGAAGCATTAAAGCTGAGGGATGACCAGAAAAGATTACTGGCCTCCTGGGCACTTAAAGACGAAGCTTTGTTCTGGTGGGATTCAGTTATAGAGAATAATCCAAAAGGTGATATCACCTGGGATAGATTCAAAGTGATTTTCTTGGAAAGATTTACTCCTCCCGAAGCAACGGAGCGATTATGTGATGAATTTTCTTATCTAATACAAGGTGATATGTCCATTCCCGAATATCATAAGAAATTCAACGAACTTGCTCACTTTGCTCCTCATCTAATTCAAGACCCAAAGAGGAAAAATCTGAGACTTATTCATGGCCTTCAAAGGAAATACCAGAATAAAGTATTGGGGCATGTGAAGCTTCCTTTCTCAGAAATGATATACATGGCTTATCAGTATGAAGATCTCCATAATAAAGGAATGTTGCGAGACGAAGAAGATGTCTGTTCTAGTGATAAAGAAGAGTCGGAAACTGATATTCCAGAGGCCAGTAAGAGGTCTGAGGTCAGTAAGAAGCCCAAAGCAAACCGAAAAAGGGCCAGGTCCGAAAAAGAACTAGTAACGACCGCCACATGCAATAACTTCCATAAGCAAGGGCATTTGCAAGGAAAATGCAGATCTTTAAAGAAACTAAAGAAGAGCGAACCGAAGTCAAAGAAAAAGTTTCAAGAGACTAGAGAATGCAGCATTTGCCATCGGTTTGGCCATGTAAGACAGGATTGCCGGTTGTTAAAGGCAACCAAGGAGGCTCAAATAAATGAAGTAGCAGAAACCTCAGCACCCTCAGATAATCAGGGAAGATCTGATGTTTTAGAAGGCACGCTTACTGTCAAAAACATTCCAGTTAAAGTATTGTTTGACACAGGCGCGTCGCGAAGCTTTATTTCAAAGAGTGCCGCTAAGAAGCTAGATTTGAACTTGAGGAAGCTCAAGGAACCAATGACTGTCCAGAATCCGGTCGGGGGTTCTATCAATCTCAGTTGGATTTGTGCAGTACCTGTCTCTTTTTCTTGCTATAAATTCCCTATTATCTCTATCGTCATGAATTTTAATGAATTCGATCTTATTCTGGGATTGGATTGGCTAACCAAATATGAAGCGGAAGTTAAATGCGCCGAGAGAGTTGTAAAGGCAAAAGCACAATTGGGAAATTATATAACCATACCATGTGAAGGCCCGACTTCTAATAGAAAAGATTTCTGGTCAGCTCTCGATGTTTCTCCAACTCAAGTAGAAATTACCCCAGAAGCCATAGAGAATATTCCTGACCTCATCAAAGACATTCCTGTCGTCAAGAATTATGCGGATGTGTTTGAGGAAGTCGTTCGCTTACCTCCGCAGAGAGAAATAGATTTCAAGATTGCTTTGATTCCCAATGCAAGGCCGGTAGTTCACGCTATTCGAAGAATGTCCTTGAAAGAGAAGGAGGAATTAGACAATCAAACACGACAGCTAGTATGGAAAGGTCTGATCAGGCCTAGTTTCTCTGATTGGGGTGCAGCTGTGGTGTTTGTCCCAAAATCTGACGGTACTCTACGTCTATGCGTGGATTATCGTGATCTGAACAAACAGACAATAAAGAACAAATATCCATTGCCGCGGATTGATGATTTGTTGGATCGATTAAATGGAGCACAAGTATTCTCACGAATGGACCTAGCTACAGGTTTCCATCAACTTCGAATTGCCGAAGAGTGTGTTCCAATGACAGCGTTCAGAGGTCCCGACTTATTCTACGAGTGGTTAGTAATGTCGTTCGGCTTATGTAACGCTCCAGCTTACTTCGTCGATCTGATGAACAGAGTATTCAGAGGAGTATTGAATAAATTTGTCCTGGTTTTTATTGACGATATTCTAATCTTCTCTAAATCAAAGGTCGAACATGAAAGGCATCTGGAACAGGTTCTAGAAATTCTGGGACGGAATGTATTAAAGGCCAAATTTTCCAAATGTATCTTCTGGCAAGATGAAGTAAAATTTCTGGGCCACGTTGTATCGAAAGAAGGAATTGCTGTGGATCCAAGCAAAATCACAGCCATTCAAAATTGGAAACAGCCCAGTACCCCAACTGAAGTCCGCAGCTTTCTCGGATTGGCTAGCTATTATCGGAAGTTCGTTAAAGACTTTTCGAAGATATCTGGCCACTTAACGAAGCTTACAAAGAAGCATTCTAAGTTCAAATGGACTCAAGAAAGTGAGGAGGCTTTCAAAGAGCTAAAGTTAAGATTAACGACAGCTCCAGTGTTAACCATCATAGATGGCAACCAGGATTTAAAAGTATGGACTGATGCTTCTAGAGAAGGCCTTGGCGCAGTGTTAATGCAAAGAGGTCAAGTGATTGCCTATGCTAGCCGTCAACTGAAGCCGCACGAGAAAAACTATGTAACTCATGATCTTGAGTTATTGGCTATCGTATTCTCTTTGAAAATCTGGAGACACTATCTTCTGGGCGAGAGATTTGAACTGTTTACAGATCACCAATCATTAAAGTACCTGTTCACTCAGAAGGACTTGAATTTGAGGCAGCAGCGTTGGCTGGAGTTTCTTGCAGCATATGACTTTGAAATTATATATACTCCAGGGAAAGCCAATATAGTGGCTGATGCGTTAAGCAGAAAGAATGTAATGATCGCCAGTTTTATTATCACGACTTCATTGTTAGATAAAATATCTGCTCTTCAGGAGGATGATCGCTTCATTCAGAAGATCAGAGGGATAATTCAACAAGGCGAACCCTCGAGTTTTCAAGTAGACAATGATGGGATTTTAAGGCTCAAAGGTCGAATCTGTGTCCCTAACATTCCTGAGCTTCGAAAGGAAGTACTGGATGAATGCCACAAGTCAAAACTCAGTATCCATCCGAGAGTAAGCAAAATGTATAATGACATCAAACGCACTTTCTGGTGGAAGTCGATAAAAAGGGACATTTCTTTATATGTCAGCCGATGCCCTACTTGCCAGCTAGTCAAGAGCGACCAACAGAAATTGGCTGGATTGTTACAACCACTAGAAGTTTCTGGCTGGAAGTGGGAACATATTTCTATGGATTTCATTGATGGTCTGCCCAGAACCAGAAAAGGAAATGACAGTATTTGGGTGATCGTAGATCGTTTCACGAAGACCGCCCATTTTATACCTGTCAGATCAAACAGAACTGCTCAGAGTCTGGCGCAGATTTACTTCAGGGAAATAGTTAGACTACATGGAGTGCCGCTCAGTATAGTCAGTGATAGAGATACAATATTCACTAGTAAATTCTAGGAAGCATTTCAAGTCGAGCTGGGAACAAAGTTAAACTTGAGCACCGCTTATCATCCTCAGACGGACGGTCAGACTGAGAGGGTGAATCGCATTTTAGAAGATCTATTGCGGGCTTGTGTTCTAGATTTCGGTGGATCATGGGAAGACCATCTGCATTTGGCTGAATTCTCTTATAACAACAGCTATCAGGCGAGTCTGACAATGTCGCCATTCGAAGCATTGTATGGTAGACCGTGCCGATCTCCTGCTTGTTGGGTCGAACCTGGTAATAGACTTGTGTTGGGTCCCGATTTGATTCGAGAAGCTGCCGACAAAGTCGATTTTATTAAGAAGCGATTACTCGCCGCTCAAAGCCGACAAAAGAGCTATGCCGATAGAAGAAGAAGAGATATATCCTTTGAAGTTGGCGACTATGTATATTTGAAAGTATCGCCGATGAGAGGAGTTATCCGGTTCGGTAAAACTGGAAAGTTGGCACCCAAATTCATTGGTCCGTTTCCTATTCTGGCACGGATTGGAACTCTAGCTTATAGGGTCAAACTGCCTAATTGGTTGCCTGAAATTCATGATGTATTTCATGTATCTCAACTTCGAAAGCACGTTCATGATCCAGACTTGATCGTGGAAGAAGCAGCTCAACATGACATTGAAATAACTCCAGAATTAGCTGTGAGGCGAGAGCCGCTAAAGATCATCGGCAAAGAAACCAAAGAGCTGAGGAACAAGAAGGTTCACTTAGTCAAAGTGCAATGGAGTGGAGATCCAAGAGATTGTACTTGGGAAACTGAGGAGAGCATTCAGAAAGCTTATCCCAGATGCCGAGTAGATATCTCTGATTGACTCCGGTGCCAGGTACATTTACCCTACTTTGCGCTACCATTCAATTCTCTATTCTGTTGCTATTTTCTTCCCATGGATGTGCACTTTTAATTATATAGTCTGAATGATCTTTAAAAGAGTAAAGGATTTGATTAGTATATTTTTAAAGGTTAAAAACAATTGGATTGGTTGTTGTGTTGTGTGATTGTAGACTTATCAAACCACTTTCGACTTTGTTCCTTTTCGGGGACGAAAAGTTTTAAGTGGGGGAGATTGTAACGACCCAGAAAATCTGAACCAATTTAAATTTTTTAAATTGGCTAAAATAATGGATTTTAAATATTTAAAATAAATATTTTAAATAATGGCGATGAAAACTGAGTTCGAATCGGCAATTGTAAACGAATATAATTAATTATAATTATAAACAAGGCCTGAAATGGCGTGGCAGTTTCAAAAATTGAATTCAAACTTTGTCGGACTGTATCGGGTGCAAAACAATCCGGATTTTAGTGAAACCAAAAACATTAGGATCTAATTGGTAATATCTTTCTAACGAATCTGACAAATCGAAATTTGATAGCGGGAATCAAAAGATATGTCCAGTTGAAAATTCCGAATAGTCGCTATGGAATTCAGGCCCTTAAGAATAGACATTTTGCAAACGACCTCGGATTTCGACGAAACCACTTTTGTTGGATCCGCAGTGTCAAGTTATTGCTAGGTTTCAAATTTCATAATTTTTCGAATCAATATGTGAGCGTGGCAAAAGAAAACGTGTTTGACCAGTTTCAGTTGATTTTAATCGACTGGAAATTGGCCATTTTTCCAACGGTCTCAGAATTCGACGAAACTAGTTTTGTTAGGACCGTATCATCAATACGAAGCTAGAAAATATTTTTCTGGAATTTTTCTAGTTAGTATGTGACCCAGGTAATTTGAAATGTACGTTTAAAATTCAATATAGTGATTTAAATGTAAATTCAACGGAAACTGATCAAAACGTTCGAACCAGCTTACGATACATATCCCGTTGTGTTCGGAATGGGGGTGAAATGCTAGGGATGACAGTCGTTGGGCTCGATTTGAGATTCGTATGTAAAAGTCAACATTTAGGAATTAAAATAAATAATAAAAAAAAGGAAAATCATTCTCTCTCCTCTCCCCTTCATCTCCTCTGGCCCCCCTGCCGTTCATTTCGATTTCAAAAGAAAAGAAAAAAAAACCTCGAGCCCGTCGAGAATCGCCGACACCCATCGCGGCGGCGCCACCACCCACGAGCCCGCCCCTCCGATCGTGTTCCCCCTCTCTCCTTCTCCCCCGTTCACCTCTCCTCCGTGTTCGAACCAAAATCACGACGCCCAAATTCGCTAGCCGCCGCCCCCTCGAAGCCACCGCCCTGACGACCTCCTCTTGCCGCCGACCCTGACGCCCCCCTTTTCTTCGCAGACACCGTAAGTTCTTTTATTTCATTTTATCTTTATTTTTAATTCCGAAACTGATGATTTTAAAAAGGTATAAACTAATTATTTTAAAAGGTTTAAACTAATGATTTTTAAAATTATGAAATACTGATTTTTAAAAGTATGAAATACTGATTTTAAAAAGTATGAAATACTGATTTTTAAAAGTATGAAATACTGATTTTAAAAGTATAAAATACTGATTTTTAAAAGTATGAAATACTGATTTTAAAAAGTATAATATACTGATTTTTAAAAGTATAAAATACTGATTTTTAAAAGTATAAAATACTGATTTTTAAATGTATGAGAATACTGATTTTTTTTAAGGGGTTTAAACTGATTTCTTTTAAAAGGTTTTAAAAAAACTTTTTTTTCTAAAAGGTTTAAAACTGATTTTTATTTTAAGATTTAAAATAGAAAAAGGTTTGAACTTTAAATAGAAAAAGATTTAAACTTTAAATAGGAAAAGATTTAAACTTTAAATAGGAAAAAGATTTAAACTTTAAATAGGAAAAGATTTGAACTTTAAATAGGAAAAGATTTAAACTTTAAATAGGAAAAGATTTAAACTTTAAATATGGAAAAGATTTAAACTTTAAATAGGAAAAGATTTAAACTTTAAATAGGAAAAGATTTAAACTTTAAAAAGAAAAGATTTGATCTTTAAAATGGAAAAGACGGAATTTTTATTAAGATGTAAGATATGATTTTTATATATTGAACATCGAAGAAAAATCAGATTTTTATATATTGAATAGCGAAGTCAAAATTCGATTTTTATATATATTGAATAACATAGTAAAAATTCGATTTTTACATATGTAGAGAATACGGGCAACGAAGCGACAAAAGGCGAGATTGGCGAAGATTTCTATAAAGGAAGAGTCGTGGTATTGGATAGCTATTGGTGAGAATTTCTCACTCTTCAATTTCTTTTTCTATATATATATGTGTTGAAATAAAAGTGAATTGCTATATATATATATATATATATATATATATATATATATACGCCCCTCGTCCGCAAACCATGGACGATATTTATTGGTTGAAATTGTTGTGAAAATTGATTGATAGCGAATGATTGTTTGGGATTGTTTGTAGTTGATATTGGTTGATTGTGGTTGAAAAATACCCATTTGTGGTTGAGAAATATTTGGTTGAAACCACATAGGATTAGTTTGTGGAAATGAAATAAATATATACATGCCGCCTGCGTGCGAACTAGATGCATGATCCCCATTGTCAAAAACCGCGAGGTTATAAGGTAGAGCGAGGAGCCGTACTAGGGACGGTCCCGGTTTAACTACCCTGCCGTTATGCTGCCGAAATTTTAAATAATATTCGTGTGTTTGAATTATTTTCATATGCTTAAGCTATATTTATTCATTGAATAGAAAACATTCATGTGTTGAATTGATATTCATTCGTTGATTAGAAATTCATGTGTTGAATGGTATTCATATTTTGAAATAAATTGTTCGATAATAAAAATCACATTTTTATCTATATATAGAAACTATAGAAAACATTCATGTGTTGAATTGATATTCATTCGTTGATTAGAAATTCATGTGTTGAATGGTATTCATATTTTGAAATAAATTGTTCGATAATAAAAATCACATTTTTATCTATATATAGAAACTATAGAAAACATTCATGTGTTGAATTGATATTCATTCGTTGATTAGAAATTCATGTGTTGAATGGTATTCATATTTTGAAATAAATTGTTTTATGATAAAAATCCTATTTTTATCACCTATATGAACTATATAGAAAAATAGTGTTTTGAAATGAATTGTTTTACAATAACAAAATCACATTTTTATTGTATGCATAAATCGTTGAAATGCGAAGTGTTAAAAATAGCCACTTGTTCAAAATAAACATATATGAGATGAAATGTTCATTAATTAGCTAATGAAATGATTTGCACCTATGTATATAACATTAGAATAAATAGTTTCTTTAAACCAAACGGAAATCAAATATGAAATTGAATAGAAGATGATAAATGATAAGAACTGTATATACATGTACATGCGTATTTATTGAACAGGTTATAGCAAAGGGGCTAGAGAAGAGGAATAAAATTTTGTGCCCGACAAATAGGTACACATTTACTGTTTTGTTTGGGTGATGATTTTATGAGCCTGTTGGCTAGCCGCTTGGCTTTTTCTTTTGCTTTTTGAGATTAGAAGGACCGGGAAAGCTATTTGCGATTTCCCGATGCTCTCGGTGCAGGGGAGGTTATGGCGAAATTTTCCAAAATTTTAAGGTGTTAGAAAAATATTTGAAGTGAAAACGATATGGAAATCATTGAATGAACTATATTTATATAAATATATAAATATAAATAAAATTAAAACAAAACGAAGCCGTGCAGTTCGTATTTTGAAACCATGATTTCAAACAACTAGTATGGGAAATCCGACCATTGGATTTTCCCGAAACCTCAATCGTCGGGTTCGCCTTGGAAATATCTTCCCAATGGCACCAACCTTGTAAAAATCCAACGGTTGGATTGTCTGGAATGTTTAATTCAAATCTGATGAAAAACAACGCCAGAAGCGATTATATTTATATATATATATAAATAAATATAATTATATATTTAATCGAATAACGACGCTGCAGTTCGTATTTTGAAATCGAAAATTCAAACGATTGTACCGGGAGATCCGACCGTCGGATTTTCCCGAAACTGGAACCGTTGGATTCGTTTTGAAAAGACCTTTCTAATGATGTAAATTTTGTGAGGATCCAACGGTTAGATTTTCAGATATGTGTAAATCAAACTTGAAGAAAAACAGCGCCACGGCCGCTTTATGGCCCGAAGCGTCGTTTTGAATATATTAGCTATTTTAAAATAAATAAAAATAGCGATAAATTATTATAAAGTACCATAAACATTATGGAATGGAAATAAACTGAATTTGCTTGATTTATGTGGCTTTTGATGGTTGAATGTGTTTGGTGTGAAAATTACATTAAATAACAAGATTGGTGTTGTCAAATAAATTAACCATTGAAATAAATTGATTTAAAATTCTAAATATACGTGAATTGTTTGAAAAGGCCGAGTTGATTCTCATTTCAAATGGTTGACCGACGATTGAAAGTCGAAGATGAAGACGATGGTCGAAGACCGGAGATCTTCACCTCGTTTGGATGGTAACCGAGATCCTGATTGGGAGGCATCCCGAAATATGGATAATGAGTGGTGATCGTCCAGACGTACGTGGTGGTCGAAGGGTTTGCGAGGTATTTAGTGCCTCCGGTTTCGTTCAGACCCAGAACGGACTTGTAAATGGACTGTGTGTCTGACATTGGAGTTTATTCTGTGTTGATTGATTTCTGTTAAATATACATCTGTTTGGCGGCGGAGAATTTATTCTTTTGCTTAACGCCCTTCTCCGAGACGCACGAGCTCAGAGGTTGTATATCGATGGACATCAGTCGCATGGCATGAATTGCCTGTGTGGCATGCTAAGATGCAGTGATCAGGGCTTCTGTTGAAAAGCAAAGTCTTGTGGTGATGATCAAAGCACCGCCTGTGTGGCGTAGCTTTGTGTATAACGTAAATTCGCGAGCCTCACACCGCGGTATGAACCTAAAACGGGAGAAGGACCTCAGGGAGGGCATGCGTTCCTTTCTAGCTAGGGTGGTGTCAGTGACCTACCAGCCCTGACATTTATATACTTTTCACCTATGTGGTTGTTGCTGTTGCGAGGCGCCTCGGTTTGATCGGACGATCCGGGTCCGATGGAGTCATTCGTTGGCTCATTTACGCCCCAAAGGGCGGAGGAACGTATTGTTCAGGCACTATAATCCACTCCGTGTGGACCGGCCCTGTCGCTCCAAGGGGCAGTTGCGGCTGTTCCGGAGACATGGGCTAGATTGTCTCGAATTCGGTAAGGACTATCTTTTGCCTTGGTTCTTGACGGAAATCCAATTTCCAAATACGACATCGTGCGGTTTTGATTGTATATATATATATGGCGACATGATATATGGTACCCATGCCGTCTATGATTGATAGTTATGATTTGAAATTGTTTTCAAAACATATAGACACTAACAATAATATCAAATGCCTTTGTTTTGTTCGTATCAAGCATATTTTGACCGTTATAAGGTAAAACTCTATCCTCCGGTTTGCGTTGCATTGTGTGATGGGAACTGAGTCTTATAACGGTTTCATTTTTATAAAAAACATAGCGATGTTTAAAAGAAAGATTTGTTTTAAAAGCACTGGCAATCCAATGGAGTAAACCCGTTCCACGAAAGTGGCGTGGTCCTGTGATTAGCCAATTATATATGTGTTGAGTGGATTTCTCATACCAGTCCCATGACTGACTCGTAGTTTGTTTCACTTTCAAACTCGGGTGCCCCTTTTTCTACACGGGCAGCCTTGTATTCAGGTTTAGCTGGTTCTTTCTGGATAGCTGGAGCTGAAGATGGATTCTATCATTTATTTCTTTTTATGCTGTTCAGCTCCTATTGTACATATTTTGTTTATTTCCGCTGTAGACATTTATGTATAGTTGAACTGTATTTGTACTAAGTAAGATCCTGTATACTGTGTAACTCTGATGATTACTTTTATCCAGTATATTTTGTTGTTCATTATCTGGTGTATTTATTTAATTTTGTTCTGCTATTATCTGTTTCTGTGTTATATTCCTATGATAACCCTGTTTCCGTGAGAACGGGATTTCGGGTCGTCTCAACGGCCATGGCTCCCTCTCTCTCTCTCTCTCTCTCTCTCTCTTTCTCTTCTCAAATCTATTCTGAAATTAAAATGTTAGCCTGGGAGGATTATGAATTTAGATCTGGAAGAGGGAATCAACATTAATAAAAAGATTATTGAATCTTTAAAGCAAGGTAAACCTCTAAGAACCAATCTATTTAAATTATTTCTCTTTCCCTTCTCTTTTCGTGAAATAAGAAATCCATGGTTGTTAGGTTGTGAATCAAATTAAAGGGAAAAGGAAAACCATGGATGATAGAACGGATCAGATCCAAAATTTTGGGAAAGCTTAAAGGTGAGTGGGTTTAAGCTATAGCCTTTAGATAATGTTATGACTATTGTTTAGCATTCCCCTTTTTAATAAATTTTGAAATGGCCAGCTTAATTATAAATTGCCGTTGTAACGAATTGAAATGTTGATATGAATATTCAGGAAATTCCTATGTTGAATTGGCTAAGTTATTGAATGTTTACATGTTGGAGAAAATAAACTTGTTAGGATATGAATAGCCAATTCAGTGATTGTAATTACATGCTTTACTTGGGACATATTATTGATTGAACGACATGTTAAAATAATTACCCGATAGAATGTTTACATGTCCTAGTAGAATTAAATATATGTTGAAAATGACATGCGACAAAATATAGGCAAAAATTGGACGACATGTAAATTAGATTACTGTAAACTATATTACAGTAAAAAGGATAATATATCTAAAATTTTCATGTAATGAACATAACATATATTATGTTTTGAGATTTTAATTGGGAAGCGAAATTTGATATGAACATAAGTGATTGAATGAAAATGAATATGCCTAGGATTAAAATTAGAAATTGTAACTACACTTATGGCACGAGGTTAGGTTGCATTAGTGGCGGAAGTCTGCTCGGACCCGACCAACATATCCAGCAGCCACTAATGTTGAACCAAATGTGAGGGGCCTAAGTGAAAGAGTTAGCAACATGCGCTAAGACACGAGGTTAAGTCAGCTTGTGGTAGAAGTCTGCCCGGACCCGCCCGACAAATCCAGCATCCACAAGTATAGGCTTTATGTGAGAGGTCTAGTGCTTATATATATATATAACAATATATGAATAAATGGCAAGGGTGGTAATTAAATGTCTAACTCGGAAAATAAGAAAGGAAGGGATATATTGAACTGAGTTATTGTGATAAGAGGGGAAAGTGGTCTATTTCCCTAAATGATTTATTTCTGAGAATTTTGTTACAAGTAACCCACAATAAACAAAGAAAATTAAAGAAATTACTTGCTACCATGGATTTAGATGGGAAAACGTTATGAAAATAAATCATTGATTCCTTCTATCAAACTGATAAGGTTCATGAAGTGTTTTCCTTAATATAATAAGGAACATATATTACAGTGAATGAAGAATAATGGTTTACAACAGTAATTTGTTTAAAAGGGGAATGGTAATGACCTATTATAAATAAATAATATTAATGAAAATGCTGTATAATAGATAGACTTGTTCTGGGGACAAGTGATTATTATAACTTAGGTTATAATAAACTAGTAAGAGAATGGGATAACTGGTGAATTAAGTTAAGTGAAATTTAATTGTAAATTAATTAATCAAAAAAGGGGAAAACCTGAAACCAGTTAAGAAAAAAGGGGGAAAATATATTGTACTTAATTATAAATTAAGTTGTCTGGGAGTCTGAAACCCATTGGTAAGAATAACATATTCAGACTTGTCCTAGGGACAAGGGGAAATTATAACATAGGTTATAATAAATGGGTAGAGAAACTTATTAATGGGCCTTAGTTAATAGAACTAAGTTAATAAGTATTAAACGATAAGTCGTATTGACGATGTAAAGTGGGATTATGATTAAATGAGAAAGGATGAGGTAAACTTATGAAATGAAATAACTTAAATTTAATCATAAATGGTAAGTGACATGTTAATTGGAAACATGTGAATTGGATATACTTAATTACAAATTAAGTAAAACATGTTATTGAAATCAAACAAGAATATAAAAGTGATTGTGGATCACAGACCTTGGGCCACAATCTAAAGAATAACATGTTGTAAGCTTATTAATAAACTTAATTGGGTTAAGTTATAAATTGAATTAATAAGCAAGGGTAACTTGGTAAACTTGAAAAGGAAGTCAATGTGAAGGAGAATAACCAAGTTAATTGAGAAAACTCACGAGGTGGCACTACAACAAAAACACCATATTACAACTTTAATTTTACAACTGTCACAAAACACCAGTTGCAATAAAGGTCTTTTACAACCGTCATTTCATGAAAGTTGTAATAAACATATTTTTAACAACTCTTTTATTCTGCCAGTTGTAACAAATGCTTATTATAATTGTCATTTTTGGCCTGTTGTAATATATGCCTATTGTTAACCACTTATATTTATTAATTAATACTTAATAAGTAACCATTAATATTAATAATTAAGAAGTACTATGTGATATTTAGTAATTAATTTTTGATAATTAATAATTACAATGTTTTTAGTAGAAAGTTATACACACCTATTTTCAACGGTTCTTTTTTCTACTTGTTGTGATAGTTGTCTATTAAATATTAATAATATCTAATATTTAATAATTAATAATGTTAATACTTAAGGATAGTTAATGATTAGTAATAACCTAAGGAACCAATATTAAGTAATAATTAGTAATTAAATAATAATATTTAATAATTGTAATTAAATAGTTTATAAAAAATACTATTAATAATTAATATCAATGACCATTATTCAATTACCGATACAATTATTAATAAATATAAAATAATTGTTAAATTGTAATTATTAAATAATTAACAAATATAAATTTACTTTTAATAATTAATGAACACTGAAAATAAATTAAAAAACTTGTAAGTTCTCTATTTGATATAATTGATTTAACTGTGGAGAATGGTTAACCGATCATTACAAGAAATTAAATTA
Organism: Allium sativum; assembly: GCA_030737875.1. Lineage (NCBI taxonomy): Eukaryota > Viridiplantae > Streptophyta > Magnoliopsida > Asparagales > Amaryllidaceae > Allium > Allium sativum. The sequence goes on from JASFAX010002219.1 coordinate 30,145, forward strand.
TAATTGAAAGGCAATAAGAAACGATTAATAATAATAATTAATAAATAAGAAGTAAAATTAATAAGTAATACCTATTATTTAATATTTAATGGTTAACAAAGTCATTTCTCTTTTTATTTTTGCCATCATTTGTTTATAATATTTACTTCTCCCTTGCGTTTTTTTAACTGGCCATAAAATCCAAATGTATGGCAAAATTCTAAAACAAAATTAACCCTATCGGCCTTTGGCTCCATAATGAAATTTTGGCTCCAAACGCAACCATTTCCCTCCAAAACCAAAAATTTTGCTCCAAAATCTACTTTTTTCCCTCTCTAAACCAAAATTTTCAATCACCGCCATTCATAGAATTTTATTTCTCACCGTCATTAATCATCTTCCTTAAACAATAAAGAAAGCGGCGCCTAAATCCTAAATATCCCCAAATCTCGATTAGATACAAACTCAAGTAAAAATCAATGGCTCTAGAGTGGGTCGTGTTACTAATAACCCTAACTGACCTCGATGGTCTTCGAAAGAGCCTCGTTATCATCGCCCGCAACACGTTAAAGCCGCTACTCTCCATCGTACCTTTCTGCCCCTTCCTTCTAGACATATGCTAGAAGTACGAGACCAAGCCTAGCTGCAATCTGGAACACTCCTGCACTCCGAGCGAGTTTCTACGCCATTAGAAGTCCATCGTGAAAAGTCAGAGGAACTCCATCTTGATCACCGCCGCACTTGTTTCATACTGGCTGTTCTTCTCCGTTACCTAGTAAGTCGTCAAGTTGCAACAAGCGAACGAGAGGGTTGAGCAATTGAAGAGACATGACTGATTTTGATTTGATACGTGGATCTGGATATGGTAATCTCTGCTGCATTATATTATGTTTACTTGGATTCAGGTCTTGTTAGTTTTACCTTTATCATGCTTTGTTATATAACTACCTTTTTTTACCTTTTCTATATGCTTTCTGATTCCATTACTGCTGCTGCTGCTTTGAGTGCTGCATATCTTTTAGAAATATATATACTTCATGGCTACACATGTGGTATTATGATGAAAAAAGTGATGCTTCCTGTCTTCTTCTATTACGGTCACAGGCAGCCAGTCCCAGGCATGTTGGTGGAGTAATGGGGCTTCAATGAGTCTTGGTAGCTGCCACCAGTTGGGATTGGAGGACCAGTGCTAGATGTTTAACAATTTTGAGGAATTGAATGAAAATTTATGGAGCTTGGAAGATTATTCTATACTACAGTAAGAACAGTTATGTGGAATATGTGTTAATTTTTTATTTTAATCCAGAAGAAGATAGGAGAAAGAGGTATAACATTTCCATATATAGTTTTCTTATTTGTTTTAGATTTACAAACTCACATAACATTCATTTAATTATAAGAACTAAGTCGTAACTTGTGTATTGAGTTGGTATATCTTACTTTAATTATAAGAACTAAGTCGTAACATTCATTTTATAGTTTGTTTGTCTGCAATGCAAGTATGACTACATGCAATTGATATATTACAAAACTGTGTACTCTCTCTTGTCTAAAAAAAGATGAAAATGTGACTGTATCCTATTTTTTTTCAATTATAATTCATATATTCATATGTTTTTTATCATTATTATCTATATTCAGGCAAAGGTACATATATTGTTGATCACGTCAAGTGTTAACGGAAGCCGATACTTGAAAATACCAGTTGATGAATATATGAATATTTGTTGGTACTAGTTTGAAGTGCCGAATTTTTTGGATTTATAACTCGTACTTCCTGAGTTTCTTAAAGTGTGAATGTATTATTGATCAAGTTTGTGCTACAAGACTGGATTTATGAAGGTTGATGCTTAGGTAGGTTCATGGTGCAAAAATGAGAAAGTCACAACAAGAAGTAGTAAGATGTAGTGATCAAGGTACAATGGTCTGACAAAGAAGATATATTGGTAGCATTATTTATTCTATGGTGTGAACATCATTTAATCCATGGAATACGATTATCGGAAAGCATGCGGATAGGTGATAGCAATTTACATGAGTAGCACTATATTCAAACAAAATCTATCTGGATAGTGCATAAAGGACAATATAGTGAGGTATCATTGAGTAGCTTCAAAGTTGAATCTGATGAAAGCTTAATTAGTCCACCATGCTTCCAAGTGCTTCCAAATGAGACCCGGTGCAAGCTGATACTCATGGACAAGTATAACATTGATGCTCAATCAGACACAAGATCTTATGTTAAACAGAAGTAGGACAATTGTAATTTTATACATTTTTATGTTGTATATGATTTATAATTTTTATTCTGGATATAAAGTTGTGATTTTTTTCAATGAATGGATCATGATGTCTTTAAACTTGCATCTATTTCTTGTGTTATTTATCTATTTATTATTGCACATATATAATGTATATAGATTTATATACATATAATTTGTGGATATATTACAACTGTAAAATAATAGTTGTAACAAAATATATCACAACAGTTATAAATAGTTGTAAATATTATAACAACAATGGTGCATAATAGTTGTAATAAAGTTTATTACAACAGCGGAAAACAGTTGTAAAATATACATTTCACAACGGTGTCACAACAGTGCGAAAAAGTTGTAAAAGATTTTTATCTATTACAACTTCTTAGTAGACTACGGTTGCCCCACCATTGTAAAAAGTCTTTTACAGCTGTTTTCCACGGTTGTAATATGGTCAATTTGTTGTAGTGTGGCGCAAACGCGTAATTAATGGTTAAACGTAGGGTCTAATGACATATAAAACTAAAGCGCTTGGACTAGTCCATACGTTAGAGGATGAATAACCCTAAGGGGTAGATCATCGGGATGTCAAAAAACACAAAGAGGAGCGCATGTCCATCTAGATATTCTTGTAGGCTCCAACGGACTGGGTTAAGAAGCATGTGGCTTCCAGGGACGTAGGTTACTCTCGGTATTCCTCTGTCAGTGGCAGATGATCCGCCTGTGCTTATAGAGGTTAGGTCTGTGTGGGTGAACTAATGAGTATGCCTTAATTGAATTAATAAGGGGCAATCAAAAGACCAAGATGGATTAGCATGATTCTGTGAGACCAATTAGTGCCCTGTGATAGAAACTCGTCGTCTACCTACCATCTTCAGTCAGTACATAAAGTGGAAAGGCGGAGAACTCCAAAAGACCAAATACTTTGCTATCTAGTTATGGGTGAGGTTGGCCAATAGGTTTGAAGGGCATAGGGAGTCGGGGTTAAGTTCTCATTCTTGGTATTCTTGGGTGCCTTTCATTAGTTGAGGGACGGGTCTAGTGGGACCATAGCCACTGTAAAAGTAGACCTTAGAACCTGCAATCGGCAGATATCTGAAAGCTCCCGACTGCGTTCTGTGTTTCTTGATTAGCCCTGCCACGGGACTGGGCGCACATATAGAGAACATGTGCAATGGACATCGAGAATGATTGACGATAAATACGTGGGAAAGTCTAGGTACACTCATGTCACTTTGGGTGGTGTATCATAAGACTAGAGGGCATTATTCGAGGATGGAACCTAATTCGATTGAATGGTTCAAAGAAGGCAGTCCGAATGCTTACGTAATATAGAAGTAGTGGTTCTTTGCAGATGTAGCGTTAACATATATACAGAAATCTGTATGACATTCGGGTGTAGGATTAGGGACTGCTATATTCCTGCGATGATACGGTGGAGACCGTACGAGTGGGGTACCATGGGGTGTATCTTAATATTGAGAGATAGCTACATATACTGTATTAGGTTAATTCACAAGGAAGTAAATGGGTACGACGTGTGTGTAAGCTTTGTGTGCTGTTAACCCAAGTAACCTAATAAATTAGAAAATATGATTGAATGGTATTTGTAAGATTATCCAAAGTGTATAGTTTCAATCCAGTCACTAGAACTTGTGTTCTAACCCCCTCCTTATAACACACTCGCAGGTTAGATTGTGGCAGAGACAGGATAGCTTTGGATACTGGTTAGGCGGTATTAATAATACGGTAAGGCTATGTTTTGATTATACTATATTTTATCCTTTCCGCTATGAGATATTTTTCTGAGCTCTGACATGTTTTATGTTTATGTCTTTTCTGCAGGATACAAGAGCAAACCAATCTGAGTTTCGAAAGATTGGAATTTTGAAAAAAAACGATCTATCGAAATTGGGATTGTCACATCTGGTATCAAAGCTTGGGTTTAGGATTCCGATGTAAATAGTGAGTGAACGTACTTGTATTTTTTTCAAAATATAGATATATTATATATACACCGAAATCCATAGAGTAACCCACTAAATAGAAAGAGTATAATATGGTATGAAATGGGATGTTTGTTTTGTACACTAAAGGAATGAATAAGGAAATTTGAGACCATTAGGAAGTTTGGTTGGGAAATGTACAATATACTTTGTACGAAAGGAATGTAAATCCCATATGATTAGCATTTTGGGTTAGTGGGTTTGGCAGTAAAACCTTACAAATTGGAAAAGGTAGAACAGAGGAAAATGGATTAGGAATATATATAGTTGAGAGAATTGACCTTGGGGAGTGTCTAGGAGAACCTAGAAAAGTTGGAAATCCACTTTGAGTCTAACCCCATTATTAACTTTTAAGAACTTGAGATTATAAAATTTTTGGGAAAAAAATTTCTTTTGACCATTATTTTTGATAAATTATTTAAAAGAGAATTTTGTAGGGCGGACAAAACAAGTTGTAGAAAATGAGAATAGAGTGGATGTTGGCACCTTGTAGTAGAAGATTGAACTGACCTTATAGGTAAGAACAAGTCATAAACCCGATTGAGGAAAATAGTTGTCCGTATCTACTCCAGTTTTGCGATTTGAATTTTTTTTTGCAAGATAGGACGAAAAAGAAAAGCTACAACAAAGAAAATTTTCTTATGTGGGACATGCTTGGATAGAAAAATTGGAAATCTTTATACATTGTTTCATAAAATCCAAGTACGATTGGAAAAAGGTATATAACAGAAAAACGGAAGGTGTGAAATTTTCCATTTTCCACCTTTTTGTAACATAAGAAATCAAATTTAGAAAATTAGATTTTTCTGAAATTCGAAAAATAAAGTTGTTTGGTAGGATTATGGATGCAACAATTGGATGGACCATGCTTTACCCAGTATGAGTATCCGAAAATTTGGATGAAAAACCATTTTGATTTTCAAAATATTGCATTCATGTAGAACTACCAGTATATCTAGGATGTGAGCATCATATTTTAAAAAGAATTTCTGAGAAATTTGCATACACATAGGAGGTACCGCTTAGGCATACATGCATTATTATGTTGTATTTCATTTTGCACAAGTGCACAACGTTTGCTAAAATTGGATGCACACATGATGGATGTATTTTATGCGAGGGGTTAATTGATTTTACTCTTATTAAATTTCGGGGACGAAATTTCCTAAGGATGGGAGAATGTAACACCCCGTATTTTTAAGATAATAAAATAAGAATAACTTAATTAAATAGTGAGAATTAAGTAAAACGGACTGCTCCATTGCGTCCATCACGGAATTCTGGTCAAGATAGACACCTGGTTTGCGTAAAACGGACATCATAAGAAAAAGTAATTAAGCCTAGAAGTTTGTATACGCACAAGATATATATATACATATATATATATATATATATACAAAAAAATATATAAAATAAAGAATAAAATAAGGATTACATGTAATAAATACATGCACTGAAAAAAATGTAATGCATGCATTGAAAGAAAGAAAGGATTGGTTGCATGCAATGTAAATTTGTTGCATGCACTGTTTTGCAAACATAATGCATTAACCTTAAAAGAAAAATAAAAGAAAAAGATTCATGCAATGGTTTAATTTAAGTATTGTGACTAACATGAAAAAGAGAAGTAAGGAGAGAACAATAATTATCATTGTTCTAAAACTTATTAACAAATAAGGCATTAGATTTGTAACATAGAGGTCGGGGGTTCGAACCCCAGCGGTGGCATAATTTTTTATCTTTGTTTTAGAGAGGGCCAACTGAACATGCAAATATATGTGCGCATACAAATTCAAAATTTGAAAGGATAAGAATGTACATATAAAGAAATAAAGAAAATATATGTATATATATATATGAGAATATATATATCTATATATATATATATAGAAATATATGTATACGAAAGATAAAATTCAAGATAAGGCTACAGTCAATGTAATATGGCAAGAATCAAATAACGGTGCAACGTCGTTTGAATTTTGAAAATAAAACGAAAGTTGTGCGTATATATATATATATACGCGTAGAATGGTCGTTAGAGGAATTGTATGCATATAAGAATATTTCATGTGAATAAAACAGTTAAATAAATTCCAGAAATTCAAAAGTTAAAAAATCAAATTTCTGCGCCAAAACAATTCAAACATTCGAAATTCAAATTTCTGCACCAAAACATCCTGCGGGAACCAATGCTAACTCAGCACTGCGTGTACGATAAGATTTGGCTAGATTCATTTGCGAACCTGGACCACTTTCTTAACTGGGTACAATGCCGACTCAGCGTTGCATATTCGATAAGGTCTTGAGCACCTATAAATAAGACCCTAGACCTAACCCTAAACATCATGATTCGGTGGCATGGCTCCCTCTCTCTCTCTCTCTCTCTTCTCAAATCTATTATGAAATTAAAATGTTAGCCTAGGAGGATTATGAATTCAGATCTGGAAGAGGGAATCAACGTTAATAAAAAGATTATTGAATCATGAAAGCAAGGTAAACCTCTTAGAACCAATCTATTTAAATTATTTCTCTTTCCCTTCTCTTTTCGTGAAATAATAAATCCATGGTCGTTATGTTGTGAATCAAATTAAAGGGAAAAGGAAAACCATGGTGATAGAACGGATCAGATCCAAAATTTGGGGAAAGCTTAAAGGTGAGTGGGTTTAAGTTATAGCCTTTAGATAATGTAATGACTTTCGTTTAGCATTCCCTTTTTTAATAAATTTTGAAATAGCCAGTTTAATTATAAGTTATCGTTGTAACGAATTGAAATGTTGATATGAATATGTTAGGAAATTCCTATGTTGAATTGGCTAAGTTATTGAATGTTTACATGTTGGAGAAAATAAACTTGTTAGGATATGAATAGCCAATTCAGTGATTGTAATTACATGCTTTACTTGGGACATATTATTGATTGAACGACATGTAAAAATAATTACCAGATAGAATGTTTACATGTCCTAGTAGAATTAAACATATGTTGAAAATGACATGCGACAAAATATATGCAAAAATTGGATGACATGTAAATTAGATTACTGTAAACTATATTACAGTAAAAAGGATAATATATCTAAAATTTTCATGTAATGAACATAACATATATTATGTTTTGAGATTTTAATTGGGAAGCGTAATTTGATATGAACATAAGTGATTGAATGAAAATGAATATGCCTAGGATTAAAATTAGAAATTTTGACTACACTTATGGCACGAGGTTAGGTTGCATTAGTGGTGGAAGTCTGCCCGGACCCGACCAGCATATCCAGCAGCCGCTAATGTTGAACCTAATGTGAGAGGCCTAAGTGAAAGAATTAACAACATGCGCTAAGACACGAGGTTAAGTCAGCTTGTGGTAGAAGTCTGCCCGGACCTGCCCGGCAAATCCAGCATCCACAAGGCTTAATGTGAGAGGTCTAGTGCTTATATATATATATATGTATCTATGTCTATAACAAGATATGAATAAATGGCAAGGATCGTAGTTAAATGTCTAACTCAGAAAATAAGAAAGGAAGGGATGTAATGAACTGAGTTATTGTGATAAGAGGGAAAAGTGATGTATTTCCCTAAATGACTTATTTCTGAGAAAGTTGTTGCAAGTAAGCCATAATAAATAAAGAAAAGTAAAGAAATTACTTGCTACCACGGATTTAGACGGGAAAACGTTATGAAAATGAATCATTGATTCCTTCTATCAAACTGATAAGGTGCATGAAGTATTTTCCTTAATATAATAAGGAACATATATTACAGTGAATGAAAAATAATGGTTTACAACAGTGAATGGTTTAAAAGTGAATGATAATGACCTACTATAAATAAATAACATTAATGAAAATGTTGTATAATAGATAGACTTGTTCTAGGGACAAGTGTACATTATAATTTAGGTAATAATAAACTAGTAAGAGTATGGGATAACTGGTGAACTAAGTTAAGTGACACCTGATTGTAAATTAAGTAATCAAAAAAGGAGAAAACCTGAAACCAGTTAAGAAAAAAGGGGAAAAAATATATTGTACTTAATTATAAATTAAGTAGTCTGGGAGTCTGAAACACGCTAGTAAGAATAACATGTTTAGACTTGTCCTAGGGACGAGGGGAAATTATAACATAGGTTATAATAAATAGGTAGAGAAACTTATTAATGGGCCTTAGTTAATATAACTAAGTAAATAAGTAAACAACGGTAAGTCGTATTGACGATGTAAAGTGGGATTATGATTAAATGAGAAAGGATGAGGAAAACTATTGAAATGAAATAAGTTGTATTTAATCATAAATGGTAAGTGACATGTTAATTGGAAACATGTGAATTGGATATACTTAATTACATATTAAGTAAAACTTTTTATTGAAATCAAACAAGAATATAAAAGGGATTGTGGATCACAGACCTTGGGCCACAATCTAGAGAATAACATGTTGTATGCTTATTAATAAACTTAAATGGGTTACGTTATAAATTGAATTAATACGCAAGGGTAACTTGGTAAACATGAAAAGGAAGTCAATGTGAAGGAGAATAACCAAGTTAACTAAGAAAACTCACGAGGTGGTGCAAGCGCGTAATTAATGGTTATACGTAGGGTCTAATGACATATAAAACTGAGATGCTTGGACCAGTCCATACGCTGGAGGATGAATAACCCTAAGGGGTAGATCAATGGGATGTCAAAAGACACAAAGAGGAGCACATGTCCATCTAGATATTCTTGGAGGCTCCAACGGACTGGGTTAAGAAGCACGTGGCTTCCAGGGACGTGGGGTACTCTTGGTATTCGTCTGTGAGTGGCAGATGATCAGCCTGCGCTCACAAAGGTTAGGTCTGCGTGGGTGAACCAATGAGTATGCCTTGATTGCAATAATAAGGGGCAATCAAAAGACTAAGATGGACCAGCGTGATTCGGCGATACCAATTAGTGCCCTGTGACAGCAACTCGTCTTCTACCTACCACCTTTAGTTAGTACGTAAAGCAAAAAGGTGGAGAACTCCAAAAGGCCATATACTTTGCTATCTAGTTATGGGTGAGGTTGGCCAACAGGTTTGAAGGGCATAGGGGGTCGGGGTTAAGTTCTCATTCTTGATATTCTTGGGTGCCTTTCATTAGTTGAGGGAGGGGTCTAGTGGGACCATAGCCACTGTAAAAGTAGACCTTAGCATCTGCAATCGACAGATATCTGAAAGCTCCCGACCGAGTTCCGTGTTTCTTGATTAGCCCTGCCACGGGACTCAGGCGCACATATAGAGAACTTGTGCAATAGACATCGAGAACGATTGACGATACATACGTGGGAAAGTCTAGGTACACTCATGTCGCTCTGGGTGGTGTACCATAAGACTAGAGGGCATTATTCAAGGATGGAACCTAATTCTATCAAATGGTTCAAAGATGGCAGTCCGAACGCTTACGTAATATAGAAGTAGTGGTTCTTTGCAGATGTAGCCTTGATATATATACAGAAATCCGTACGACATTCGGGCATAGATTAGGGACTGCTATATTCCTGGGATGATATGGTGGAGACCTTGCAAGTGGGGTACTATGGGGTGTATCTCAATATTGAGAGATAGCAACATATACTGTATTAGGTTAATTCACTAGGAAGTAAATGGGTACGACGTGTGTGTAAGCCTTGAGATCTGTTAACCCAAGTAACCTAATAAATAAGAAAATATGATTGAATGGTTTTTGTAAGATTATCCAAAGTGTATAGTTTAAATCCAGTCACCAGAACTTGTGTTCTGACCCCTTCCTCATAACACACTCGCAGGTTATATTGTGGCAGAGACATGATAGCTTTGGATATTGGTTAGGTAATATTAATAATACGGTAAGGCTATGTTTTGATTATATTATATTTTATCCTTTCCGCTGTGAGATATTTTTCTGAGCTTTGACATGTTTTATGTCTCTGTCTTTTCTGCAGGTTACCAGAGCCAACCAATCCGAGTTTCGATAGATTGGAATTTTGAAAAAAATTCGATCTGTCGAAATTGGGGTTGTCACGTAACCGTAACACCGTTATTTGATACTTCAATAAAATGGAGAATAACACAAGTACTAGCTCAACTACATTTACCGAAGGACAATCTAGTCAAAGACCACCTCAATTCAATGGACTACACTATAATTATTGGGCTACAAGAATGAGGATATATATGCAAGCAAGTGGTTTTAGTGCATGGAATGCTACTCAAAAAGAATTCACGACATCTACAACTGAATATTCAGCTTGGACGACAATTCAAAAAGATGGGGCTAATGCAAATGCAAAAGCTATGAATATGCTTTATTATGCCCTGGATAGGAATGAATTCAATCATGTTAGCATTTGCACATCAGTATATCAAATATGGGAAACGCTCAAAACTATCCATGAAGGAACAAGCAAATTCAAACAGACAAAGATTTCAATGCTCAAAACCCGGTTCCAGAACTTTAAGATGAGATAAAATGAAACTATCAATGAAATGCACTCAAAATTTCAAGACCTTTTACAAGCATTAATAGGATTGGGATAAAAATATAGTGACTTTGATATTGTATCAAAAGTACTAAACTCTCTAACTGACGATTGGAAAAGAAAAGTACTAGCCATTAAGAAAGCTAATGATTTATTAGCTATGAAACCAGAAGAACTCATAGGCAATCCCATGTCTTATGAAGTAAATCTTCAAGAAAAAAGGGAATTAGCTCAAGAGAAAAAGAATGTGGCCTTTCATGCTGACAAAATGAAATCTAAGTCAGAAGATGAAGATCTAGCCTTTATTGCCAAAAACTTTAAGAAATTTCTAAAATATAGAAAAGGAAATTTTAAGAAGAATACCTCAAGTGAACCTTCATCCTCAAATTTATAATGTTTTAATTGTCACAAGAAGGGTCATATGGTAAAAGACTGTACAGAAATGAAAGAAAACCAGAAAAACTTCAACAACAAGAATAAGAAAGAAAAATTCAAAAAGAAGGCTTTCTCTATAACATGGGATGACTCCAATTCAGATTCATCAGATAGCGATAGTAAAAGTGAAAATGAACAAGAAAATGTGTGCTTCATGGCTCAAGAATCTGAAGTAAGTGATTTATCTTATGAAGAGTTAATAGAAGTTAATGCTAAATTTTTAAACGTTATAAAAACTCTAAAGAAAAAGCTTAAAGAGATTCGTGAAAATCAGAATAAGGCTGAATTTGAAAGAGACATGCTAAAAGATGAAAAAATAATCTTAGAAGAAGAACTTGATAAGGTTCAAGAGACTCTTACAAATTCAGATAGTCAGCTTTCGCTTTTGAGTCAAGAAATTGAAACTCAAAAGACAAAGAATGACGAAATTAGTTCTAAAAATCACATGTTGAAAACTAAAAAAAAAAAAGAATTAGAATTAGAAAATAAAAGCATTCAAACCAAGTTAGAAAGTAACTCTAAAAATGTATCTAACTTCAATAAAGGATTTTTTTCGAAAATTATAGGAAATTCTCGACCATCTTCAAACAAAAATGGTTTAGGATTTAGAAGAAAAATCAAAAATTCCTCCAAAGAAAAATACCTGACTAAAGAGGAAAAATGATTCAAAAATTAAAGATAAACCAAAACCCATAAAAAAGATTGAGATATGGGTTCCAAAAACTAACAATAGTTTGATTAGGGACAAACATTTCAATTCATTTATGGAATCTGTGCATAATAATAAAAATTATTTGTACAAAAGGGATACAAAACCCACGTGGGTTTGGCTTCTTAAGATCTAACTCTTAGGTCCCTATAAAAAAGTGGGTACCAATGTGCTTATTAATATTTTTTGCATGTCCCACTTAAAAAGAGAAAATGGATCTTAGACAGTGGTTGCCCAAAACACATGACCGAGACAAAGATATGCTTACCAACATTGCATACTTGGATGGTGGCTCTGTTACCTTCGTAGGTAACCCAAAAGGCTTTATCATTGGCAAAGGAGGTGTGTGCAACTATGGTATTTCAAATTTACCCCTTAATACAAATGTTTCCTTAGTTAAAAGCATAATTTACTTAGTATTAGTTAATTATGTGACAAAGGTTTTAAAATAACATTTTCTGAAAATAAATGTAGTATTTCTAACAAAGAACAAAACCTTATTTTTGAAGGAAATCAAGATATAAATATTTATGTTTTAAATATGAAAGTTAACAATAATAAAGAAACGTGTTTGATAGCCAATAACAACGATTCTTGGTTATGGCACAAGCATTTCTGTCATGTAAACTTTAAAACTATACAAAAACTTTTGAAAAATGAGTTAGTAAAAGGATTTCCTAGAATAAATTTTAAAGTAAAAAAATCTATGTGAAGATTGTCAAATAGGCAAATTGACCAAATCCTCATTTAAATCGAAAAAGGTTATTTCAACTTTACAACCGCTAGAACTATTACATATGGATTTATTTGGTCCTACTCAAATTCATTCCTTAAACCACAATCGGTATGTATATGTAATTATTGATGATTTTTCAAGATATACATGGACTATTTTTATGAAAAATAAAAGTGATACTTTGGACAATTTAAAGATTTTATCAAAAGGATTCAAAATTCTAAAGATCTAAAAGTTAAAAACATCCGTAGTGATCATGGTGGAGAATTCAATAATGGATCATTTGAACATTTTTGTAAAAAGAAAGGAATAAATCATAATTTCTCTTTTCCTAGAACTCCACAACAAAATGGAGTTGTAGAAAGAAAAAATAGAACTATACAAGGATGCGCTAGAACCTTATTAAATGGAAGTATTTTACCGAAACAATTTTAGGCAGAAACTGCAGCAACTGCTTGTTACGTATTAAATCGAATTTCTATTCGTCCTTTGACTAAAAATACACCTTACGAACTTTTCAATGGAAGAAAACCAAACATTTCTTATTTTAAAGTTTTTTGTTCTAAATGTTTTATTCTTAATTCTAAAGATCAACTCGGAAAATTTGATGCTAAAGCTGATCAAGGAATTTTTGTTGGATATTCAGAGCGTAATAAGGCCTAACATATTTTCAATAAATGAGTTAATGTTATAGAAGAATCTTTACATGTATATTTTGATGAAAACTTTGATAAAAATATAAAGCGTAAGGATGACGATGAAATCATTGAAAATGCTAGTCTTGAAAATACTGAAAATAATTCCATAAAACATATTATATCACCTCCCAGAATTTTAAGAGACCATCCTACACATGAAATCGATTCACACGTTCGAACAAGTAATCAATTAAATCAAATGGGTCATGTATCATTTCTCTCAACTATTGAACCCAAAAATCCAAAAGAAGCCTCTATGGATGACTACTGGATAATAGCTATGCAAGAAGAACTGAATCAATTTGAACCTAATGATGTTTGGGAGCTAGTACCTCGACCAAACGATCAATCTGTTATTAGTACAAAATGGGTGTATAAAAACAAGGCTGGTGAACTTGGAAATATTACAAGAAATAAAGCTAGATTGGTATCTCAATCGTATAAACAAGATGAAGGTATCGATTATGAAGAAACTTTCGCACCCGTATCAAGACTAGAAGTTATATGCATTCTCTTACCATACACGAGTTTTCATAATTTTAAACTTTATCAAATGGATGTTAAAGCACTTTATTAAATGGTTTTATTAAAGAAAATGTTTGTGTATAACAACTATCATTATTTACACATGAAAAATATCTAGATTATGTTTATAAACTTAAAAAGGCCTTGTATGGATTAAAACAAGCACCTCTTGCTTGGTATGAAAGTCTTAAAAGTTATTTAATAAATTTTGGTTTCTGTATAGGAAAAAAAATCAAACATTATTTATTAAAAATACAAATAAAGATATTTTAATTGTACAAATTTATGTCGACGATATAATTTTTTGTTCAACAAATGAAATTTTTTGTAAAGAATTTTCTACAATTATGAAAAACGAATTTGAAATGTCTCGTATGGGAGAACTATCATATTTTCTCGGCTTACGAATTAAACAAGTTTCAAATGGAATTTTAATTTATCAGGAAAAATATTGTAATAATCTGATAAAACGTTTTGGTTTAGACAACACTTCTGTAAAGCCAACTCCAATAAGTATTATAGCTCATCTTGAAAAAGACGAAAAAGGAAAAAGTGCTGATCAAAAACAATATAGAAGTATGATTGTTTCATTAATTTATTCAACTGCAAGTCGTCCTGACATATGATGAGTGTATGTTTGTTTGCATGATTTCAGGCAGATCCGAAAGAGTCACATTGAAGAGCAGTAAAATGGAATCTAAGATATCTTAATAATACTAAGGACTTCAGTCTTTTTTATCCGAAAGGATGTTCATTCGAATTAGTATCTTACAGTGATGCTGATTTCGGTGGATCCCGGACGGATAGAAAAAGTACAAGTGGTACATGCCATTTCATTGGAAAATCACTTGTATCTTGGTTTAATAAAAAACAAAATTGTGTATCACTTTCTACTTGTGAATCAGAATAAATATCTGCGGCTTTAGCTTGCGCACAGGTAATCTACATGCAACAAATGCTCAAAGATTTTAGAGTAAAATTAACCAAATCTACAATTTATTGTGATAATACAAGTGCGATAAATTTATCCAAAAATCCAATAAATCACCCCGGAACTAAACATATAGATATACGAAATCATTTTTTACATAACAATATATAAAAAGATATTATCAATTTAGAATATATCTCGACTGAAAATCAGATTGCAGATATATTCTTTAAACCACTATTGGAAAATTCCTTTATTAAATCAAGACGTGAATTAGGGATAGTATCAGCTAAAGATATATAGCTAAGTACAAAATTACTTTAAATTTATACAGTAAGTTCGCATACATATTTAATCTGACTAGCTCAAATTAGCATTTTCCTAAAAACTCTCTTTTCACTAGAATATTTCTCTAGCTATACTCTTTTATAATACCAACCACATACTTATCTCTTACCTTAACCTATATAAGCTTATGGTGCTTATCAAAATCAAAGCATAAATTATCAAACTTCAAAATAAACAATGTCTTATAATAACTCAAACTCATCAATAAATATTACTTTCACAACGGATGGATTGTCTGGTATCCCGCAATTTCCTACACCAACTCCCACAAACGAACCACAATATTGATGGGGATACTATCACATAGGATTTACTCCTGATGTAAAGAAGGCAAAAAGAGCACTATTTTCTTCACCGGATACAAAAAGGAAAGTGGATGAAATTCACCACTATCAAATGAAGCAAATATCACTGCAAAAAGAATTATATTTTGAGCAGAAGGTCACTGCGACTCGTTTGGGCATTCTCGAAAAGATAATCTATAAATTCTGTGGATCAAATATGAAGGACGTTTCTTCACCTCTACCAATTCCACCAAACCCTATAGGTCCATCATCATCTTATCGAACTGAGCAAGACCCCGTGAATCCAACAACAAAATACTATACCTACTCTCCCCAGCGACCATCGTATAGCCCAAACTCTTGGGATAAGAATTACAAGCTAACGAAGGGAAGAGTTCATCGACACCAACTAAGACCCCTCCATCTAAACATTAAACTCTCGTTTCATGTTGTTATTTAAATTTTTAACTTGTTATCTATTCATATATAAAATAAAATACTTTTTTCAAAAATTTCTAAAAATAGACGTCTGACTTAAATTAAACAGACGTCTAAATTGCATATGAAGAATATTTTTAACCCTCAAAACATACGTCTGACTAAAATAAAATAGACGTCTGAAAAGTGGCAAAAATGAACTATATTCTTTCGGGTTTAAAATTTTCCGAAATCAGACGTCTGCCTGAAAAAATCAGACGTCTGATCCGTAGATCAAAAATTTTCTTACCTCTAGAAACAGACGTCTGACCTCAAATAAACGGATGTCTGAATTCATCAAAATTTGAATTGTTTTCTTGCGGGTTCAACTATACAATAAAACAGACATCTGTTTTATTGTATAGACGTCTGAATAAGAACTAACATGTTTTTTTTAAAAGGATATATGACCTTTTCCAACCATCATAACTCTTCATCTTTTCACTTTACACCTTTTCATCTTTTAACGATCTATAAAACCCTAGCCCCCAATTCTCAAAATTACCTCAAAACTTCATCTTTTTACCATGGAATCATTGCACATCGCGGCAAACGTACAAGAGAAGAATAATCAAATCCTTCATCCGAAGAATTAATTCAAAAATGGCCATGGGATGTTACCACCAAGGCAAGATTCAAGACAATGAAGGATTCCAAATTCTTCGAAGGTGCTTTTGTAAAGTTTGATGCATTCTCAAATTATCAACTACAACAATATGCTAGACATTTTCATTTCGAATCACTAGTTGATTATAATAAAAATAATGTCAAAATTTACCATTTACTAGTGAAGTTGTTTTATTTGAATCTTGATCATACTAAATCTCAAGTCAAAAAGGATTGCGTTTGGTCTTGGGTATGTGGGAAACAT
>JASFAX010002220.1:0-46883 GCA_030737875.1 Allium sativum
ACTCTAACTGTCGCGACGCCTGGTGGGAGGTGGGGCGGCGATTTCGAGGAGCGACTGGGTTTTATTTTGAAATTTGGGGCTTCGTTAGTCTGAAGGGAGATAAGGGCTTAAGGAATATATATTATAATTTTATTTAATTAATATTTTATTCTATTAAAAAGTAACATTTATTTTCGAACTCGGATTCGAACCCACCGACTGTCGTCCCTAGCTAATTACCCCCATTCCGAACACAATGGGATATGTATCGTAAGCTGATTCGACCATTTCGATCAGTTTCCGTTAAAATCAACATATAATTCTATATATTGAATTTGAACGCGCATTTCAATTTACAGGGGTCACATACGAACTCGAGAATTCCCGAAAAATATTTTCTGGCTTCGTACTGACGATACGGTCCTAATAAAACTAGTTTCGCCGAATTCTGAGACCGTTGGAAAAATGGCCATTTTCCAGTCGATTAAAATCCATTGAAACTGGTCAAACGCGTTTTCCTTTACCACGCTCACATATTGATTCGAAAAAAATATGAAATTTGAAATCTAGCAATAACCTTACATCTCGGATCCAACAAAAGTGGTTTCGTCGAATTCCGAGGTCGTTTGCAAAATGGCTATTTTTTTAAGGGCCTGAATTCCATAGCGACTATCCAGAATTTTCAACTGGACATATCTTTTGATTCCCGCTATGAAATTTCGATTATTCGGATTCGCTGGAAAGATATTATCAATTAGATCCCAATGTTTTTTGGTTTCGTTAAAATCCGGTTTATTTTGCACCCGGTACATTCAACTGAAGTTTGAAATCGAATTATCGAACTACAGCGCCATTTTCAATTCCTTTTATATTTATAAATAATTATTTATATTCTATCGTCGACCTATATAACTATATACGATTGAATTTGATTCAAAAGAAATTTTCTCGACAATATTATTTAAAACAATTTATTTTAAATGATCAAAATTCGCTAAAATTGCCAAAATAAAAATTTTAAACTGGCCCAGATTTTCGGGTTGTTACAATCTCCCCCACTTAAAACTTTTCGTCCCCGAAAAGGAACAAAGTCGAAAGTGGTTTGATCAATCAACTCTACGTTCGATTTGGCTTCCATTCTCCAACTTTTCAGTTTCTGAGAATTTTCAAAAATTTGGCTAACACCCGGAATTTTCGAAAAATTTCGCCATAACCTCCCCTGCACCGGGAGCCACGGGAAAATCCCGAAATTGCCATATAGGCCTTCTGATCTCAAAAAGAAAAAGCCAAGCGGCTAGCCAATAGGCTCATAAAATCATCATCACCCAAACAAAACAGTAAATTATGTAGTAAACCTGTACCTATTTGTCGGGCAAACAAATTTTATTCTCTGCTCTAGCCTCCTTGCTATGACCTGTTCAATGTAAGCACATGTATATGCAAGCAAATGCGACCAAATTTCAATAATATTCAATATGTGATTCAATTAGGCTAAATGGCTAAAAATTAGCAAACAAATAAACAAACAACGCAAACATCAATCAATTAGTGAATTAAAGGTTCAAATTCATTTTGATATATAGTCAAAAATCAATTTTTTGATGCCAAATCACAACAATAGGCCCTATCTAATTTTGGTTCTCACACCAGTCAATTGGAAATATATAAATATCACATCTTCGACTCTCGAACACTAATTCTGATGATGAAGCTTCAATCATCAGAACCATCTCCGCATGACTAGAGTGTGATTCTATATCTATCCAGTATATTAAAATTCCAAATACACGTTTGCAAGGCGTATATGCAAAATCTTTATATACTGGACTGTCCAAATCAATATAAATAACTAATCAAATATGAATAATTGATTTAAATTTTCAAAACAAAATTTGTTTTCACTTTAAAAATATACTCTTCACACTCATTCTAGGATACTACTGATCCTATCTCTAACGAGTCATTCCATTGGATATTGCTAATCCAATATCTGATGAATTCTTTCGTAAGGTTCTAATGTGTCTTGTTCTCTGAGCTTTGTAAACCAAAGCTCTGATACCAACTGTGAAAACCCGTAACTTCCCCATAAAGGAAAGCGCAGATAGTTCGAGAACAAGCCACAACAGAACACATATAAAAGAACATTTCATTGTATATTACAACAATACATCAGATACAAGAATATACAGAGTAAGAATGAATATTACACAGAAATATCAGAGATTTAAATTACATTTAAATACATAGCAGCGGAAAATAATACGATACACAACTGAAGGAGATATACGGATACAAAGCTTTCCGGATACCGTTCCAGCTGTAAACCAGGATCCTGTGAATATAAATCTGCAAAACCAAAACTACTAGCTGCCCGTGTCAAAATAAGGGCAGCCAGAGTTTAGGTTAAAACAATAAACTCCAGGTCAGTCATGTGACTGGTGTGAGAACTAAAACAGTTATTAATCTTTATTTAAAGTTAGGGAAATCAAGGGACCACGCCGTATAACACGGAATGGGTTTCCTCCCAAGAACACCAGTGCATAAAACAAACAGCGCAATGCTAAATAAGGAAAAATGAAGCTATTATAAGACCCAGTTCCCATCACACAATGCAACGCAAGCCGGAGGATAGGGTTTTTACCTTATAATAGCCAAGAATGTTTGATACGTTTAAAACAAATCATTTGATACTATTATAAGTGTATAGTGTATAAAACAACTTCAAATCATAAGTATCAATCATAGGCGGCATGAATGCCCCATACCACTATGTCGCCATATATAGGTTATACAATCAAAATCGCAAAGTCACGTATTTGGAAATTGGGTTTCCATCTATGAACCGAGGCAAAAGATAGTCCTCAACCGATTCGAGACGCTCTAGCCCGCCCCTCAGGACCCAGACTCAGGTGGGCCCTTGGATCGTCAGGGCCGGTCCACTGATGTGGCTTAAAATGCCTGAACATGCGTTTCCCCGCCCTTTGGGGCGTAAATGAGCCAATAAATGACTCCATCGGACCCGGATCGTCCGATCAAACCGAGGCGCCTCGCAACAGCAACAACCACACAGGTGAAAAGTATATAAATGTCAGGGCTGGTAGGTCACTGACACCACCCTAGCTAGAAAGAAACACATGCCCTCCCTGATGTCCTCTCCCATTTCTGGTTCACAACTGGGGTGTGAGGCTCGCGAATTCACGTTACACAAAGCTGTGCCATACAGGATGTGCTTTGATCATCACCACAAGACTTTGCTTTTCAACAGAAGCCTCAATCAATTGCCACTTAGGCATGCCACACAGGCAATTCACTCCATGCGTTTGATATCCATCAATATATAACCCCTGAGCTCGTACGTCTCAGAGAAGGGAGTTAAGCAAGAGAATAAATTCTCCGCCGCAAAACAGATATATATTTAATAGAGATCAATCACACGGACTAAAATCCAATGTCAGACACACAGTCCATTTACAAGTCCGTTCTGGGTCTGAACGAAACCAGAGGCACCTAGTACCCCGCACATCCATCGATCTCCAAGTACGTCTGGACGATCACCAACTGTTTCCATTTTCTTGGGTGTGCAGCCCAATCAAGATCATCAGTAATCACCCAAACGACGTGGAGACTTCCGGTCTTCAACCACCGTCTTCATCTTCGACTTATCGTCGTATCAGTTATTCAGAATGGGATAAACCCGGTATTTCCGTATAACTCGCGTATATTTTAAATAAGTGTTACACAAACACAACATACGCCTCATTCCAATTCATCAGTCACTAACCGTAAATTAATCAAGAGAATAATTCCCCAAATATTAACCCCGAAGGCCGAAACCAACATCAGATCAATATCCAGAAAACCATTCTGCTTGGCTAACCGACAGTTAGTTTCTAAATTTCACATTCATAGGGAAAGGTTCCCATTAATTTTATCAAAGATAAATTCCTTGAATTTATTCTTTAATCTTCTTTTGAATTTTGATTCAACTAGTCGGGATTAACGAACCTTACCGAAGTAATCATTTGTTTTAATTTCCCAATCCCAACCTATTCATCCCATGAAGTAAAACGGGTCTTACTTCATATCTAACACCATGGTGTTATCGGTAAATTTAATTACCATTTCACGTTTAAATCTAATTAAAGATTTAACTATCGCCTGGAGAAAAACTGGTGATACTCCATTCTCGATCATTTCAATCTAATTAAAGATTCATTAAAACTCCACTTAGTTTTAATCGTTAACTGGGTTAAAGAATCAGTGTCATTTTAAAACACGGTTCACGATAAACCCAAAATCACATTCCATTAATTATCGAGTTAAAGAACGAGTGTTATTTAAAACACTGTCCACGATAAACCCAAAAATCAATATCAATTCAATTCCAATTAAATATTATTTAATTGGTACACTTCATTAAATCTAAATAAAAAGATTTAATCTTTTCTCAACTGGGTTCAAGAACAGTGTTAGTGAAGACACCATTCACGAAAAACCCAAATCACATTTGATATTAAATACAAGGCTCTGAATAGAAAATATCCCGGCTTATATTCAATATCAAATTCTACGACCAACAAAGATCGTATTGGAAATAACGATATATATATCTATATCTTTCAAATTTCCATAACAACATTTGTATAATCACGAAATCCAACATCGAAATATTCCGAAGACAATTTCGATTCAAATCCATTCCAATGCAATCATTGGAAATTCTGGTTATTTTCAAAACCATTTCAAATCCAATTTATTTATTTAAAAAAAAATAGAATTATAATTCTAGTTTAAAACTAGTTCATTTCGATAAAAATCTATTTTTGTCTTTTCAAATATGGAGTTTTTCATCCCAATCCTTTCTAAATCATTTCTTATGATTTTACACAAATTATTACTATTTTTAATAATTTTATCAAGGCCCGTACAGTCGATTTCCATCAACGGCCATCGAACTGCACTTACAGCGACCTTTTTCAAATTTGATTTGGACATAATTCCAAATCCAACCGTTAGATTTCTAATTTCTCACATTCGTTAGAAAGCTCTTTTCGATACGAACCCAACAGTCCTGGTTTTAGGAGAATCCGACGGTCGGATCTCCCATGATATTCGTTTGAAATAAATGGTCGAAATTCGCGAACTGCCGCGGCGCGGCGCGTTCTATTCAGGCCATTATATTATATATATAATATATATAATATATATTTCGTCGATTTCAATTCAAAACGTGCTTTATAAATCGTTTTAAATTCATTTTCAAAACGGTTTAAACTTCATGTTCAATTTCAAATCAAAATTGAATATTCCAATATAAATTCGTTTTAAATCATTTCAAACCGATTTCAATTCAAATTGATTTCTAATTCAATTTCAGTTCTAATTCAATTCAATTTCAATTCGAATTCTTTTATATTCAATTTCGATTCGAATTCATTTTTATTCAAAAAAACAGATTTTGAAATCACTTTCGATATTCATTATAAAGTGAATAAAATCGATATAAATATCGTTCACGTCAAAATGGCGTCAATCTAACCAACACGGCTTCATATGTTTCTATTTTCAAATATTTCTTTTTCGAAACTGGAATGAGGCCCAATCAATTACCATATAATTTTAATTATATGGATTTTCTACAACACATGTATATAACAACAACGATGAATAGTCAACCATCATCCAAAGTGCATTCTACACTGTATAAGCATCAAATATAAATATTCAACGCTTATAACAGCCTGTCAATCAATCGATCGACATACAACTAAACATCGTGATTAGTGTACGTCAAATATCATCCCAATACCCGTGTGGGGTTTCAAGCAATCAAACACAGATTTTTATTTGTGCAGTTGGGCGATGTGTAAAATTTATCGTCCCACTCAATGTCCTTCAAATAGGTGTACATAAACAAACCGTCCGGTTTGTAAATGAATATTTATTTATTCACATTCACGTTAAAAATTATATTTTTAACGATCAAACTATTTTATTCAACCTATGAATATTCTATTCGGTTCATTTATTAAATAAAATGTTATCTTTATTTTTCTAACATATTTTAGAAAATTTCGGCGGCATAACGGCACGATACTAGAAACAGGACAAGGCCTAGCCTTATCCCCGGTCTAGTGAAGGCCCACGCCATTCACACATCAATCAAATCAATTTCATTTCACCAATCCATTCAATTCAAACCAAATAATCTAACCAACTACACAACCAAACAATTTAACAAACAAGCCATCCATGGTCTGTGGATGACGGGTGTCGGGTGCTACTAAACACCGTCTGCATCCTAGTATATATTTATAACTAGAAAGAGAATTTTGAGTGAGAAGTTCTCACTGATAGCTATCCAACTTCACGGCACTTCTAATGCAGGAAATCTTCACTGTTTTCGTCTCTTATCACTTTCTTCGCCCGTATTCACTACATATATAAAAATCACATTTTTACTTCGCTATTCAATATATAAAAATCGAATTTTTACTATGCTATTCAATATATGAAGATCGAATTTTTACTATGCTATTCAATATATAAAGATCGAATTTTTACTATGCTATTCAATATATAAAAATCGAATTTTTACTATGCTATTCAATATATAAAAATCAAATTTTTACTATGCTATTCAATATATAAAAATCGAATTTTTACTATGCTATTTCATGTTAAAATAACTATGCTATTACATGTTAAAAAAATTCAGTTTTACCTTTAAAAATATCATTTTTAAAATTCAGTTTTCATTTAAAAATCTCTAAAGAAAAATATAATAAAAACTATACTGTTTATAACTAAATAAAAATAAATAAAACCATCACGAACACTCACAGCGCTTTCGAGGAAAAAGGGGGGGGGGGTTTCTTATGCGCTGAGGTGAGGAGAGGGAGGTTGGAGTGAGGATGGTAGAGTCGGAGGCTTCGGTAGTCGACGGCGGAGGCCAGGGCGGGTCCAGGCGGTGGTTGGTGGAGCTGCTCGCGGGTTTTGAAGAGGGTTTGCGTTGAACAGAGGGAAGAGGAAGAGGAGAGGGCTGCGGTGAGGTCGGTGGCGAGGAGGGGGGGGGGACTCTGACGGTCGCGACGCCTGGTGGGAGGTGGGGCGGCGATTTCGAGGAGCGACTGGGTTTTATTTTGAAATTTGGGGCTTCGTTTGTCTGAAGGGAGATAAGGGCTTAAGGAATATATATTATAATTTTATTTAATTAATATTTTATTCTATCAAAAAGTAACTTTTATTTTCGAACTCGGATTCGAACCCACCGACTGTCGTCCCTAGCTAATTACCCTCATTCCGAACACAATGGGATATGTATCGTAAGCTGATTCGACCATTTCGATCAGTTTCCGTTAAAATCAACATATAATTCTATATATTGAATTTGAACGCGCATTTCAATTTACAGGGGTCACATACGAACTCGAGAATTCCCGAAAAATATTTTCTGGCTTCGTACTGACGATACGGTCCTAATAAAACTAGTTTCGCCGAATTCTGAGACCGTTGGAAAAATGGCCATTTTCCAGTCGATTAAAATCCATTGAAACTGGTCAAACGCGTTTTTCTTTGCCACGCTCACATATTGATTCGAAAAAAATATGAAATTTGAAATCTAGCAATAACCTTACATCTCGGATCCAACAAAAGTGGTTTCGTCGAATTCCGAGGTCGTTTGCAAAATGGCTATTTTTTTAAGGACCTGAATTCCATAGCGACTATTCAGAATTTTCAACTGGACATATCTTTTGATTCCCGCTATGAAATTTCGATTATTCGGATTCGTTGGAAAGATATTATCAATTAGATCCCAATGTTTTTGGTTTCGTTAAAATCCGGTTTATTTTGCACCCGGTACATTCAACTGAAGTTTGAAATCGAATTATCGAACTACAGCGCCATTTTCAATTCCTTTTATATTTATAAATAATTATTTATATTCTATCGTCGACCTATATAACTATATACGATTGAATTTGATTCAAAAGAAATTTTCTCGACAATATTATTTAAAATAATTTATTTTAAATGATCAAAATTCGCTAAAATTGCCAAAATAAAAATTTTAAACTGGCCCAGATTTTCGGGTTGTTACATTACTATGCTTCAAATTCTACATATATATTGATCATCGTCGATCTAGTGTACACAAATATTCCTCCTAGTTCTCTCATGGATCAGAAGGTCGTTGTTATTCTGTAGCCATCGGTAATTCCTTGAATTTTTTTCCATTGAATCATTCCATTTTATCTTTTTCATATTCTTTCCTCTTCTTTTGTAGCATGGCCAACATTGGTTTTCTTCGCAAAGAGATATTTTTGAACTATTAGAGCTCAAAGAAGAAAATCGAGGTTTAAAGACTCAAGTTTCCAGTTTACTCATATTTACGGATGAAGCTTTGAAGGAGCTGAATACTGGGAAGGCTGTCATTTCCAAGGTTGAAACTACCATACATACTCTCTCTAACTTGAATTTGGAGCTAAATATTCCACTGGAGCTTTCTCAAATTAAAGGAAGATGAGGATCCTAGTGTTAAATATGTATCCCTCTCTTCCGGCGTCAAGAAGAACTTCCGAAAGGAAAAAGAATCTCTTTACAAGGTTCTCATTGTTTTTCTAATGCCAAAAGGAGGTGGATGATTTCTTGACTCTTATAGTGAAATCTTATCCAATACTTTCACTGATGCTCTCATACTTTCTTATTCCATGAACAAGGATAAGTATTCAAACCTGTGTTTCACTACTTTTCCACCAAAAATAGCCAAGAGGTTCTAGGAAAAGCTCAATATTATTCGGAAGGGGTTGAAATTCCACAAAAGGAGGGAGTGGACCCAGAGGATCTTATTTCTTTTGAAATTTCAACTACTGACAAAGAGGCCTTTGATAAGGAGGATAGTGATGACAGGGAGGCTTCGAATGAAAGTGATGCAGATGATACTCCAAGCGATGACGACGATGATGATGACGGGGTGTTAATGGAAACACTGGTAGTCATACTGCTGAAGTCGGTAACATTGGTCATGAAGCACATCCCGATGAGATCCGTAAAGAAGATCATCAGCCTCCAAGGAGAGATAAGTCGTCCGATAAAGGTAAAGGTAAATCTGCTTCCAATGCCAAAAATCTAGACCATCCAGAGCTCATTGATTTGGCCAACCCTTTATTGGCTCCAGATCCTAATACCTTTAAAGGAAAAGATTTTATGGCGCATCCTCTTGCTCTTGTTCTTTATGTATTATTTTATTTTCCCTAAAAATTCACTTGTTTGTCAGTAGTTAAGTTATATAATTATTTTATATAGCTTTAGATAACGTGAAAGCATACGGTATTTCTTAGAGATGAGCTTAGTAAAAGGAAGTTGTAAATAAACTCTTGCGGAGGGAGTTAGATAAGCGGATTAAAGATTATCTAATAAATACTTTGAGCTTGATAAGAGTGTTGTTTCTTTATTGTCTTTCAATAGAGACAAAGCGGGTCCTCGCTTATAAGGGATCTCCTTCGGAATGAGAGACTCAATAAAGAGAACTAGGAGTTAATGGCACTCTCCTGGATATTGATTGAAGAGAGAGATCTCTTGGTGGGGTTTCTTTGAGAGACCTACTGTCGTCACCTAAAAGACGATTATTTATACCTTGGAAAGTATAATGGAGGTTTGCTTAGGCGCTTTTACCAATGGTATTCTTGTGAGATTGGCCATGACCTTCATACAAAAATAACATGGAAACTATTGAGAGTTTATTCATTATCTGTTGACCTCTATCCTGAAAACTCTCATGCTACAAAGTCAAATTTATTTCAGATATTTTTAAAAAAACTATTTTGTACGAATCATCTTAATGTTGTGTAAATATTAAAATGGGGTTAACATAGAAAATTTCCATTTAATATACTGGTGTTTTGTTATCTAATTAATGAATAATAGATCGTTTCTTTCGAAAATTAAGTGCTATATGATTCTGCTTGATTAATTTCCTAGTTGATATCATATGGAAGACCCCACTTCCTATATTTCAAACATTAAGGATAAGATCATAACTAGGTTTTAAAAGCAAAAGGCTTCCGTAAATCCTATTCCCTTGAAATTTATAGATAACCCCCTTGCATTAGAGTGGTTTAAAAGATTTCAAGATCAACACATTTTGTTCAAAATCTTATAGAAAAGAGGAAACAATAAAGGAGCAGATTAGTTCAACAAGAAAAAATTGTTATTGAAGGAAAACGTTTAATAAAAGCAAATCCTGTGATAGACTTTGACAATGACATGACCATGCTTCAAGAACAAACTTGCGATTTGGTATTTTTGCTGAAGAACCGTTAAGCCACCCCTAAGTTAGTTTAAATGGTGGTATCCTTGACTTCTCGATTAATTCATCTGATGTTTCACCTAGCTCGTATGGAGCTACGAGACTTAAGAAGGTATCTTCCAAAAGGTATCCTCATCCATCAAACCTCCGAAAGGATTAGATGAAGATCGAGATTATGTTAAAAAGGTAAACATGAGGTTTGGAAATTTTATGGAAACAAAGGAAAGAACAACACTACCCATCACATCTATAACTTTGTTAATCAAATTAAGATATTGAAAAAGGAAACATGCCTCCTTAGAAAGTGGGATGCTGAGTATGATACAGAAAATAAATTCTTTCAAAAACCAATAGAGCTTATAATCGAGCTCTCAAGACCCAACCCACCACTGTTGATGAAGCCGACGATATCAGAAGCAAGGAGAAGAGACCTAAAGACATGCTTCATATCGCTCTAAAGCATCTTTTGGATCCTGCATTGTCGCTGACTCTGATGGAGAGACTACAAAGTCTATGGATTTTCATTTATTTCCTTCAACCTATTTGCATATATACCACTTATTCATATACTACTAATAAATTATATAACTAAAACATGCTTATGAATTTTTTTCCTTTATCTCATTTGTTTGAGAATGTATCTCATACGCTCATTTATTCTCTCGTTTTTCTCTCCTAGAAATAGTTGACACCTTTTTCGGCTTAATAAAGTTGAGTCCTTCATCCAGGTATCATTGAAATCAAAATATTTATTTCAAATATGACTTAATCGAACCTCTCTTTGACATACAGATGCTAAAAACCTAGACCTCGATATTAGAATAATATATGTTCATAATTTCACTTCTGGGAATAATAAGAGATCGAAACCCTTTTCGACGTTAGAAGAGCCGAAACCCAAATTCAAGTATTAGAAGACACAAAACCCAGATTCGGGTATTAAAATAAAAGAAGTTCAGTAATCCCTCTTCTAAAAAAGGTATAAGTCCGGAAATCCCCTTCTAGAAATAATAGAAGTCTCAAAACCACTTTCGGCTTCCGAATGTGGATGCAGCGGAATTAGATCTCAAGGAAAACCTAACACTAGAGAGGATTTACATGAATCTATTTTGAATTACTTCAATTATACATGTATATAAGAAAATTATCACATATTTATCATAGAAATCACAGAAGTCACAACCGAATCAAAAAAAAAACCCAGTAAAGGAAGCAACACACCAGAT
Source organism: Allium sativum (assembly GCA_030737875.1). Classification (NCBI taxonomy): domain Eukaryota; kingdom Viridiplantae; phylum Streptophyta; class Magnoliopsida; order Asparagales; family Amaryllidaceae; genus Allium; species Allium sativum. Next base: position 11,515 of record JASFAX010002220.1, read on the forward strand.
TTTATACTGGTTTGGAGTTACCCTAAATCCAGTCCCACACCAAAACCTATTTGGATTTTTAATTACTTCAGAATCTATTACACTCCTTGATTTCAAGGCTACAAGTAGACACCTTCCAGAATCTCAGCATCTAGGCACAACCAAATTTATTTTCGGTCCAACAAGTCACACCTAATTGTGTTTCAAATACAATCAAACCTAACTTAATTTACGGGCCAACAAGTCATAACCTTTTGTGTGTATTTGTATAAATTTTACAAAGAAGTGTAGACCTGATCTTTCGATCGTGATTACAATAGCGCTATAACTTTGGTTTGCACTCTGGTCTTGATAAATTATGGAGAGAATGACGGAGAATAAAAAACTAAGTGGAAATAGATAGATTTACGTGAAAATTTGGTAGATTATAGTTAGCATTTTAATTAGAAATGATGGAGAAGAAAAGGGATGAAGAAGAAGATAAAATAATAAATAATTTTTGAAAGTGTAACCCCCTATTTATAGAAAAGAAAAGAAATGTCCATTCGTGAAAGGGTACAACGAAAAGACACACTTTCATTCAAATTTAAATTTTAAAAAAATCGGCTTGTATGTTATAACAACCCGGAATTTCAGAACCAATTTAAAAATTTTATTTTAGCTATTTTAATGGATTTTGAATATTTAAAATGATTTATTTTAAATAATAACGACTACAAATTTATTTAAATCGAAGCTAGAATGAATAGATTTATTTTAATTAAAAAACGAGCCTGAAATGGTGCGGTAGTATGAAACTTCGATTTATAATTTCAATTGAGTACACATAATTCATTTTAAATCGAAATTGGATGTAACAAAAAACGTTGGAATCTATTTAGTTATATCTTTCTAATGAATGTGAAAAACTGAGATTTCATAATATAAATTAAAAGTTATGTCCAGTTTAAAATCGTTACATATGTCGACATGCCCTTAACATAAATTTTGAAAATCTTATTTTAAAAATTGTTTTGAAAATACAAAACTTTATAATTTAATTTGAAACTTTGGGAAACTATTATACATAGTAAAAAGAGTTTTAAGCTAAAAGTAGTTAAAATATAAATTTAAATAATTTAAACTTAAATATATACTATATAATCAAAATCCATTTATAAAGTAAATTTTAAAATCCAAAATTAAATATTAAAACAATAAAGAGTAAAATAGTAACACATATAGCACAAATAATATAAAAGAGATCAAACTATAAATACAAATTATATATTATCAAAAATTAATACAATATCATATCATATATTATTAAAATTGAGATAGTAAACATATTTAAAACTTGAAATATAAAATAAAAAACTAATTTAAAACTTAAATCTAAAAAAAAGTATAATATACACCTTGAAAAATACTTTAAATTTTTAGTTTAATTTTTAGAAGTAAAAATCTATTTCGAAAACCATTTGAAAAGCGATCAGATGGGTGCAATCGAGTTTTAACATATATTACTAAGACTCTAATACTTATCTTTTTCACTCTTGAAATCTTGATAACTCGTGAGCCTTGATTGACGTCACCAGTTTTGATCATCGTTTCCACAACATCTCCTTAGATCATTATGAACGGTCTTGTTACTGTACAGTCTTGATGATCAACACTTGTTATAAAGCCTGTACTATACATTACATATATAATCATTAGTAATAATTGTAAGTATATTTTATACCAATACATGTTATACTTGTTGTTGTTATAGTCAAAGATCCTTTTATTGTAATAACAATCTTCCTCTTTTCGATGATGACAACCTTTATATAAAATATATTCCCAACTCTGACTTATTTCGACAACTCCCCCTCAGTCCAGCAACTCCCCCTTACTTCGAAAACTCGCCCCTCACTCCAGCGACTTCCTTTTACTCCAACACCACATTTACTTCTCGTCCTTTGTTATCCACTAAAAAAACTCAAATATATACAAGTAATACTAATTTTAAATAGTAACTCTCGTTGACTGATTATACTCTATACTATTGGACTTGAATTATATCTAAATATTATAATTCAAGCATTTAAATCTAATACAAATAAGTATTAAATTCTATTAATTCCAACTTGTTTTGTATATGAAAAACATTCATTCATAAAAATTCAAGTTATATATATAATTAAACCATTCAAATCAAATAAATCCAAACCAAATCATACATTCAAATCCAAGTGTTTCAAACCGTGTGCAATCAAATAATTTAAATTCATATCCCCTAATATTAATCTAAAACTTATTTATATAAATACATATCTATTTAAATATTTCGAGGAACTACAACCCATACATCTTTGCTGAAGATTGGATATGCTTTAATGGTGTCCTATTCATCGTTATCCTTGTTTAGAGTGCATTCTAGATTTTGATTTGCTTCTTTTTTGATTAGGGAGGATATGATCCATCGAATCGCATCGAAATGCTTTTATTGCTCCTTGATCATCTACATTTGGCTTATTTCTAAATGCCTTTGATTTCGGAGGATGGATGAGAGAACATTTTTGAAAGATTAGAGATTATTTTTGAAGCTTTCCATTAAACTGTGGTCTGGATTTTTCATAATTTTCTTTTGGATAAGAGATGAATAGGGAAGAAGATCATGGAGTTTTGAGTAGAATTTTTGTTTTAAAAGTGCTATATATGTGGGTTCAAAATTGTTTGAATTGAAAACACGCAAGGTAGTTATCAAAATTTCAAATTCAAAATTTGGCCTTTATTTGTTGATATTGCATGTTTGGGTATCTCAGCATACTTAGTGCAATTTTCAGGTTTTGATTTGTTCTGAAATTTTGAGTTATTGTGAATGATTTTGTTGATTCCCAGAGACCACATTGATGACAATAAACATTATAAACTAGGATTTTCATTAATAGTTGATAGAAATTACATTTAACATACAAAATAAAGGATATAATACATGGAAACTAGAAATAATACTTAGAAATAACTAGACACTACCGATTGATACAATATATAAAACTCTAGAAAGTGATAGATAAAGAGGATGATAGTGGGAGACCAAGTTTTCGGCTAATATTTCCAAAGGATTTGTCAATTTTCCTGATATTTTGTTCGATTTTTTTGCTTACTACCTCTAAAGCATCTTTTGATTATTAACTGCTTTCTTTTGATTTCTAAGGAGAGTTTTGTTGTTTGGATTTGTTGGAAATTCAATACTCTCCAAAGATGTTTACTCCTCTTTGTCTTCCTCTCCATCCTCTTCTGTTTCCATCCTTTCTCCTTCTTCCTCCTCTTCCTCAAAAGCGAATCTTGCCTCTTTTTCGGTAAGTGATTCATAAGAAACAAAAAATAAAGGAATTTTGCATTGAAGCGATATTGACTTGAATAAAAAAAATTCTTTGAATAAATTCTTCTCCTTTGAAATCGACTCCAAAATAAGTAAAAAAAAATTGTAAGATAAACATCATGAAAAAGAGAATTTTCATAAATTGCAAGATTTTTGGTATGAAATTCATAAAAAATGACTTGTGCTCAATTTATGTCGTATTGACCATAATGTGCGAAACCAAAATGCGCTAAAAGAGCCTTACACGCCCTAAATATCGGGTTGTTGTAATTTCTTGATCTTGGTGTGATGGTTTGTTGTAATAGAATAATAACTATTCTTGCCTTTGGAAGAAAATATCGGTTGATAAAATTTTGGTATTCGTCATGTTCAAAAAGATGGTAGAGGGTCTCTCTAGCACGTTCATCAATTTGAAACATAGAGAGATCTAAATCGGTAAATTTGCAACTAAAAATAACACCCAAATTTTACAAGGCGAAATGATTTGTGTCCTTTTTACACTACTCCAAATTTCACCTTTATTTACTTCAAAAAAATTTCCTTGCAAATTCGCATAAAACATTTTAACCAAATAGAAATAACAACCAAATCATTTTGAAAAGAATCAAATAAATTAAGGACACTGCTATTTAAAAAAAAATCAGTTGATTTCATAAAAGGAAAAATCAGAGAAAACTGCAAATCTTCCAATATGAACTTTGTTGAAGTTCAAATAGGTGATATAGTCTTGCATAGATTCTTCATCATGAAAAAAGAAAAGCCCTAGTGGCTTTAGAGAGCACTATGGTTTTTGGAGTGGAAGATGATGAAGCCATTTATGGAAGTTTTAAAGTGATAGATGTGTATCATGAGAGTTTTGGAATTTTGTTGAAGTAAAATGGATGTACAAATATGAAGTGAATATATAGAAATTGTACAAATGGATTTTCTGTCAAAAGGGGAGTCATTGAGGACGTAAGAATTGGTGAAAAGTTAACATGTAAATTTGAATTTTAGATTCAATTTTTAGCATATTGATTCCGTATAGTCGGGAAAGGCCACATGTCAACATGCCTATTTGTACTAGGGGACATGACTTTTTTGATTTCGTCCATTTATCTACCTAATTGTTTATACACATGTTTATTTTACTATACCTAGATTTTGCAGAAATTAACATAAATATATAGAGCCAAAATCTGAAGGTTAAAATAATATTATATTATTATTTCGAAATTTAAAAATTCAAAACCTTATTTACCTAAAAACACCAAATCATGCAACCAATCAAAGCAACTAAAGAAGCCATGTAATATCAAAAATTTAATATAAAAGCGTGCTTTTTTAGATTCTTTTGTTGTTGGGGAATGCAGATTAAAGATCTTAAAGAAAACTAAACACTAAAGGGGTGAATAATGCTTTATGGATTTTGTAGATTTCTTTAAATCCTTTTTAATTTATCGAATGTTATGCAAATAATAGATATGGATAATCAAAGAATCAAATATAGATGCAGATAATAATAATCAATATAAGCATTAAAAAGAAAGAACACACTGGGATTTTTTACTGGTTCGAAGTAACCTTACATCCAGTCCCACACAATGCTGGGTTAATATGGATTTCTTTTCAAAAAATATCCAAATTACAATCCTTGATTTCCAGGCTACAAGGGCACAACCCAATTGTATCCAGAGTACAGTGAGACTCAGTTGACTTCTAGACCACAACCTACACCCAATTGATTTCTGGCCTCCAATCACGCCCAGTCGATTTATACGGGCTACGACCACACATTTTCAGTATCAGTTTTAGAAGATAGACTCGACAGGACTTGATTTTGCAATTTTTGATAGAGTAGCGCTTGAATTTTTAGGAGAGTTTGATAGAGAATTGAACTAAAAAGAGATTGATATGATTCTCTTTGAAAATTGGCAGAGTATAAGTAAATAATTTTAGAATTTAAGAGTATTAATGGAGAGAAGAGAAAGGAAGAAGATAACAAAGAGTTAGTTAAAAAATCGAATTTAAAAGCCTATTCATAGTCTCCCAATAGTTAAATCCGTTTAGAATAGTTTTGAATTCACAAGACATAACTTTTCAAAATTTGAATTTGGAAACAAACGACCATTAAGTCGGCATACATAATTACCTATGTCGAAATACCTTAGAGAGTTTTCAAAAAATAAAATTTTGAATTGAAGGAAATAATGGTTATATAAATTATGGTAATTCTCGAGTTAATACAAACTATATTCCTTTATATTAAAATAGAGTTTTTCAAGTAAAAAATATATATTAAAAACATATACTAAGATGATTTAAAAAATGATTAAAAACATCCCTCTAGGACATCTGATAAAATTGGAATGATACAGAGAATATTAACATGGCCCCTACGTAAGGATAACACACAAAAATCGAGAAATGGTTTAAATTTTTCAAAGAAATAATAATAAATAGGTACAGTTTTGGGTTTCCTACGTTAATGGCGACAAGGGAATTTTTTTCTTCTCATTCGATTTCACTTCTCCTCCTATCTTTCATCTCTTCTCTCTTCTACCAAAATCTCCTATCTTTATATTCCTTGATTTCGACTGCGTGAAGGAAACCCAAAACCGTAAAATTATAGCTCAGACCTAACCCTTCGATCTCCATCCCCCCTTCTTGTATCGCTAATATGCAACACCAACTATCATTTCCCTATATCCCCAATCAACGCTATTGTTCTATTGCGTGGTGTTCCCACTGAATATGGCAACTTCTATGCTGTGGTATTCTCAGTTCATATGTCGAGAGTCCTTCCTAGGGTTCTACTGGTGTTCCTAGGGACGACGCGGTGGAGGGATTCAACATATTTGGGTTTGATTCGACTTGCAAAGATTGGTAGTATCGGAACTTAATGTGGAATTTCGGTTTGGTCTTACACTCTGTTTTGTGTCGCGACACTCCTGCCTTAACCTGGTTGTTCTTTTCCTTTATATATCAAGTATGCAATGATTTTATTCTTAGCTCTTACTTGATGAGCTACTGGGAACTACGGCTTTTCAGGTTTGTTGATTGGAATTTTTTGGAAATTCTTTTTGTATTGACTGCCTGAATGTTGCCTTGTTAGTTTTGGTTTGCTGATTGTGTGGTTTTGGGTGGCCGGTAATTTGGTTTGTTTGTTTTATGGAGAGTTGTTTCTGGGGAGATGAAGATGGGATGTTCTAAGTTTAGCAGCCTTGGAACCTTGCCCTTGTTTATTGAACTATGTTTTGATTTTGCAAGGTTGGGTTTTCTTGGCTTCGTTGCCCATTGGCTACCCACGAGAAGTTTTGACTCTGACTTTAGCTGACCTGATCGGTGGAGCTGCCTGATCGAGCATCGAACAATGTCATTGTGCTAGGCGGTCACTCTCTCAGAATGCTACTATAGTAAGGTACAATGTTTTGTCACTAGTCTCTCTATGTTTGTGGGTACACCCATTCAGTGTGCAGTATTGAGATGTACTGTCATGGAATTAATATTGAATAGTTGTGCTTAGCACGTGTGTTGTACTGTTGGTTTACAACTGTTGCTGCCATGTGCTTTTTGTGGCTCAACATGCCAGATCTTAAGGGATGGTAAGTTATGTGTTGCTCATATGTACTATGGCTTCGGTTGTGGCATGGTGTGAAGGCATTGGATATTGTCTGTGTTGTATGAGAAGTGCAACCAAGGTCAATCTTACTGGAATTTTTCTCTTTTGGAAGGTGCCCAGTGTAGTTTACTATTTTGTTTTCAACAATATGTAATTTAACTCCCTATGTGGAGTATGAAATCATGGTAGTCTGGTATTTTCACTAGCTCATGTACTATAATATAGAATAGATAAAGTGGACGACCCACTATAAATGTCGTATGAAGTGGACGGTCCACTCTAAAAACCGAAATAGTAGTATGGGAATCTGCCACACTCCTGTCACTAATGTAAATATTATTTGTTATTATGATAATAAATGTTACGGATCACAATGAAAACCCGGTCGTCTCTGCAAAAAAATGATTGATACATATATATATATATATATATGTATATAATTATATGTAAAACTATGAATATAAGAAATACTTTAGAACTTAATATAAATATGCGTAAGGAAATTTAAACTTATGTAATTAAAAGTTACTATTAAATATGTAAATAAGAAATATTTGAATCACGAGTTAAAAAGTTGTAATAGCCCATATTTTACGTATTGGAGGATCATAAAATAATTTTATTTTATTCCCTAAGGGATGGGTCATTCTCATATTCTAATATGTTGTTTATTGGGATGCGAGATATGTCCATAATTTTTACCAATTTTATTTGTGACCATTTTGCCCCTGTCAGTCTTGTACAAGGAATAGCTTTTGACTCGGATCGAAGCAGGTGCTGAGATCAATCTCATGGAAAGGAAATGATGATTCTCATTTCGTATAGTGGTCACATTAAAGATTTGGCTCAGCGGTTTGGGAGGAATCGCTGTTTTAAGGTTTTACAGTTGGTTGTTCAGGTTTTTGAACCATTAATGGGCTGATTTGGAGATGCTCGTTAGTGGACTGGTGGGAGGCTATAAATAGGGGGTTAGAGGCATGGAGAATTGTTTACTTTCTTCAATCTCTCATTTGGTTGAGCTCGTGATCCTCCTCACTCAATCAAATACACCTTTGCATCATTAAAATTCTGGATTTACATCGTTTGAAGCCAGATCTATGTTAATCGAAAAGAGATTTCTTCAAATTGAAGAGTTTAATGCTAATTCTCCGCTTTTTAGATCTAGATCCAAGTTTTTTTGTGTTGTTTTGAAGATTTGGTGAGTGATATGCATCCCTCATGCAGATTCAATCAAGTATATGAGTTCTATGTTCTTAATTTCATCATTTTTAACTCGTTTTCCTTTGATCTACATCACGGTATGTGTAGGTTCATTTGAATCACCATAGGATCTAATTTAACAACTTATAAACAGTTATTTCATGTGTTAATTCTATGTTTACATCCATATATATAATCATTTGTTGAATCGTTGTTTTGATGTTGATGATTTGTTGATGAAATTGGTTGATTTTGAGTTGGGATGGATTGGAGAGTTTGGGAGTGTTTGGCAACATGTATGACAAGTTGAAAAACCATGGTTTGTCAAGAAAAATTAAGAGGATCGGGTGAATTTTTAAGAATCGGGCCAAAAATCAATTTCTGGAAATTTACAGCATTTGCCAATGTTGGAAAAACACTGTGGAAAGTCTCGAACCGAACATGAGCTAAAGTCGCATGTCGTAGGTCATGTGAGATTTGATAACATTTGAAAAACTATGTGAAAAGTCCTAAAACAAGAATGAGCTAAAGGTGCATGTTGCATGTCGTGTAAGATTTGATAGCGTTTGAAAAACGATGTGGAAAGTCCTGGAACAAGAATGATCTAAAGGCGCATGTCGCACGTAGGTCGTATGTCGCACCTGAGCTATGACAGCATTTCAAAAACTTTGTAAAAGACAAAAACGCAGTGAAAGATATATTGATGAACCAGAAGGCATAGTGATGGACATGGATCATTGGCAGCACTTCTGAAACACTATAAAAAGGCAGAAATACTGTGAAAGCCAGTTTTGATGTTTAGTTTAGTTTTTCACACCATATTGATGTAGAATTGAACCAGGGGATATAATAGCATTTCAAAAATGCTGTAAAAGGATGTTTTATCATTGTGGCCAGTTTTTCATAGCAAAAGAGCGGGAAATGCTATAAAATGCAGTATCGACCAAATGAAGCTTGTTTTTGAGTCGACAATGGTTCTAGCTTCGACATGAGTTCAAGGGGGAATGTTCGAAGTGGTGTGAGACGTTCGTTGATCATTAAAAGGCAAAGAATGTGAAGATAACTCAAGGGTGTTTTGAGTTGGTGGATAATGGTTGCTTAAGCGTGTTTTAAGCTTGTGAATAGTTGTAGGTGTTGACACTAAAGTTGTTGAAGGCTGAGAAGTTATCGTTGTCGTAGGTTTTAGCGGGCTCAAAGTAGTGGTACAATAGAGATGTCTAAAAGACCGGTTGTATGGTCGAGTACCCTGGGTATCGTTGAAAGGCCTAGATACGTATCGTTGAAAGGCATACAGAGTTTCTGCTAGAACTGGGATTACCATTACCTGGACGGATGGCGGGATGATATGGCTAGTCATACGATTAGTGATGGTTTCAAAGCAGAATTGGCAGTAATAGCAAAAGTCTATCATGTATGATTAGTTGTTTTGCTAGTACCATCTCACGTGGATTGTCTGACATTGAGGGAGATGTTTCTTAGATGGTTGTCTGATATTGGTTTAGGCCTCTGGAGCTTGTGCTTGAGGGATGTTGAGCTCAATTAGGATGGTTTACGTGAGATATATAAATTGGTTGTTATTATTGATATTGTCGGTTACTTATGGTGTCCATGAATGAATGGTTGTCTGATTGCTATGGATGTATTGTTGAAATGGTTGTTTGTATATGTTATCACTGTCCGATGTGGGGAAGATGAGGTTAGGTTTCTTCTCTGGTAAAGTAGGTAGATTAGTTTGTTTATCTGCCTATTCTCATATACTTTATTGAAGATGTTAATTAGCTTTTTTTCGCTCACTAAGACTGTTGTCTGACTCCAGATTTTATGTTTCTCTCTTATTACCTTGGGCTGTTCATTCGATTTTTGGATGGGCAGGCTAGGTGGTGGGTGATATCTTGGTGAGGACGATGCTGTAGTTCGATGGTGAGCAGGAGGCTGGCGTCTTATCTTTCCTACTATATAGTATCCGTTTTTCCGTTGTTTGATGATTTACTCTGAGTGTTGTAGTGAGGCTTTATGTACAGACTTTGATGTTGTATCCAGCTGATATATGGAAAAATATTTCAGGAAGTTGTGAAAGTTTAGAAGTGTGATATATGATGCTTCACTATTATTGCCTATTGTATATGTTCTATTATGTTTTATCCTTGCGCTGTGAGTACTACGACAGGTTCCGTATGTGTTTTCATATCTCGATGATCGTCCATAGCTGCCTGGCACGTCTTTCAGTGCATTACTCCTCTTGTTTAGTGTGGAAGTTATGAGTAGTCATCATATTTGGTGTCAGAGCTCTGGTTATCAATTTTAGCCAAAGTTCGAAGACGTAATTACGTATGAGAAATGTATTTGTAGATTTTGATGAATGTATACTATATAATGCTATATGGTATAGTTGCGTTTGAACTACATTAGAAAATTTTCTTGCAAATGTCTAATTATTCAAATTTACATATTTAGAATGAGTCGACGTGCTTCAAGACATACTGCTAGGGAGGAGGCTGTGCTTGGAGGGGGAAATGGCGGTACAACAGATTACCCAACCATGTCTGAGGCCATAATGGAAGCACTCATGCGAAGGGTACCCACTCCAGTGGTATACATGGTAGATATAGCTGTGCAGGTGCCTAGGGTTGTGGATTCTACGAAGCTGTGTAAAGACTTCATATCTTTAGGGGGAAAACCATTCAAAGGAACAAAGCTGGCCGAAGAAGTTCAAAGGTGGTTGGATTCTTGTATTCACATTTTTGGAGATTTGGGTATAGAAGATGCAACTAAGAGAAAGCTTGCGTTAAGGCAGCTGCAAGGCAGGGCCATGGAGTGGTGGAATTCTATTACGCTTGAGACATCGGAAGAAGAGATAATTTGGGAGTAGTTCCAAGTTACATTCAAGACGAAATTTATCTCTACTTCTTAAAAGTTCGTTCTATTCAAGAAATTTGTGGAGTTGAAACAAAATGGTAGACTGGTGCTTGATTATGTTTCTGACTTTGAGGCATTGTCTAAATATGCTCGTTCATGCATTGATTCTTCTTATTAGAAGAACGCGAAGTTTGTCATGGGTTTGGATATCTATATTGGAAGGCCGTTGATGGATCATCTTGATGATCCATATGAGAAGATTATGGAAAAAGTTGTTCGACGTGAAAGCTCGTTTCCTACAGAAGCAAATGTTGTCGTTGGAACTAACGAAGCTTTGAAACCACAGCAAGGTGGTAATAACAATAAGAAGAGGAGGCAACAACAACAGAAGGGAAAGGATGGCAAGAAGAAGCCTAAGAGTGAGGTAGTTTGCTATACTTCTAACAAAAGGGCCATTTCTCTAATGAACGCAAGAATCCCAAACCTAAGAAGAAGTGCTTTAAGTGTGTAAAATCTAGGCATGAAAATAAGGATTGTCCGAAATCCACTAAGGGTAAGCAGGTTGTGAAGGCTTATTCTTTTGAAGTTGTGTCATCTTCTTCAAGAGCTCCTACTGCCAAGGATAAAGGAAAGGGTGTCGTCGTTCAAGGTACTCTTTCAGTTAAAGGTGTTTCTATTCGTGTGTTGTTTGATATGGGAGCATCACATTCTTTCATCTGTAATGAGCTTGTATGCCGCTTGGGTTTGGAACCCGAGATATGTGATAAACCTTTGGTTGTGACTAATCCACTTGGGGGTTCTTCCAGCCTTTGTATGCTTTATTGTGGTCTAGTGTTATCGAATCATGGTGGCTCTTTTTGTGTGATTGCTTTGCTTTGAACTTCGCTAGGTTTGGGATTATCTTGGGCATGGATTGGCTCAAGAGGTATGCAGCGAGAGTGAATTGTTAGAAACTTGAGGTGAGAGTCGGGGATGTAGAAAGGCGAAAGGTTCTGATTTAGTGTAATCCCGAAGATGGTGTCTTCATGAGCTTTTTGTATTCGCATGTGATTCCACAGGAAGACTTGTCATCTGTGCTAATCGCTAATGAGTTTAAGGATGTCTTTGAAGAAGTCAAAGGTTTGTCGCCGCATCGTGAGATCGAGTTTAGAATCGATTTGGTCGAGGGTGCTAGACATATCGTTATGCCTCTTAGCCGAACGACACTTAAGGAACATCGATAGTTAAAGGTGCAAATTCGTGACCTCTTGGGAAAAGGATTCATTCGGAGAAGTGTATCCGGATGGGGAGCACCAGTTGTGTTTGCAACCAAGGCCGATGGATCGTTGATATTGTGTGTGGACTATCATGAGCTGAATGAGGTAACCAAGAAGAACAAGTACCTGTTGCCAAGGATCGACTACTTGTTCGATCAGCTTCACGAAGCCAAAGTGTTTTCTCATGTGGATTTGGCAACGGGATTTAACTAGTTGAGAGTGGCGAAGGATAGTGTCTCGAAGACTACTTTTGGGACACCATCCATTTTCTGTGAATGGTTGGTGACACCATTATGGGTGACTAACGCGCTAGCTTATTTTGTAGATCTTATGAATAGGGTTTTCAGAGATCAGTTGGACAAGTTCGTACTTGTATTTGCGGATGATATTCTGGTTTACTCTCGGAAGGAGGAAGAGCACAAGACGCACTTGAGAGTTGTTTTGGAAATCTTGCGAAAACATCAACTGAAGGCTAAGTTTTCGAAGTTTCACTTTTGGAAGAGCGAAATGAGATTCTTAAGCCATGTAATTTCTGGGAATGGAATAGTGATTGACCCCGCTAAGCTGGCAGCAGTCCAGGACTGGGATAGACCTAAGAATGCAACAGATGTAAAAAAATTCCTTGATTGGCTGGTTATTACCGACGGTTTATCAAGGATTTCTCCAAGATAGCTGCAACATTAACAGGATTGAGAAGAAGAACCATGTGTTCACATAGGATGCAAAGTGTGAGAAAGCTTTCAGAATCATGAAAAAGAGACTGACGAGTGCTTCTGTTTTGACGATTCCAAGTGGGATTGACGAAATGGTGGTATACACAGATGCATGTTGTAATGGGATGGTAGCATTGCTGATGCAGAAGAATAAGTTTGTGGCATACGCAAGTCGACAGCTGAAGCCGCATGAAAGGAATTATCCAACTCATGATTTGGAGTTGGAAGTGATCGTGTTTGCTTTGAAGATGTGGAGACATTACTTATTGGGAGTTCGATTCGATTTGTTTACGGATCATAAGTCATTGAAGTATTATTTCTCCCAAAAGGATTTGAATCTTCAGCAGCAGCGGTGGTTAGAGTTTCTGGCATCATATGATTTTGGTGTAGCATATACTCCTGGTAAAGGTAACGCAGTTGTAGATGTGTTTAGTCGAAGACATGCAGGATTGGGAACAATGTTTTCGGAATTTAAGAGCCTCGAGTTTTCGGTGGAGTTTGATTTCAGGCTAAGTTGTGAGTTGGAACACGAAATGTTGGCAAACTTTCGAGAAGACCTACTCTTATCAAAAGGATTGTAGAAAGACAAAAGAGAGATGCAAAGCTTGTTGAGTTTATCCAGATGTTAGAACCTGGGAATAAAGAGTTCAAGGTCGATCGAGAGGGTTGGCTTTGAAAGCAAGGATGACTAGTTGTTCCTGATATCGATGGATTGAGAGATGAGGTTCTAAGGGAATGTCATCACTCAAAGTTGATGATTCATCCTCGTAGTAATTAGATGTATCAAGACATTAAGCGAGTCTACTACTGGGAAGGGATGAAAAGAGATATCGGAAAGTTCATTTCCAAGTGCATGAACTGTCAGTTAGTGAAAGCTGAACAGAAAAAGCCGAGTGGATTGCTTCAACCATACTACGTGGAAATGGGAGTAGATATTGGTGGATTTTATCGATGGACTACCTAGAACCAGGGCAGAAAACGAAGGAATTGGGTCATCGTGGATTGCTGGACTAAAAGTGCAAGGTTAATTCCTGCCAAATCAACTAGGACAACAACAAAGTTTGCTGAGCTTTAAATAAAATGGATAATTCGATTCCATGGTATCTCAAAGAGCATAGTCAGCGATCGAGATCCATTGTTCACAAGTGGATTTTCGAAGAGTTTGCAAGGGACTTTGGGAATCGAATTGTGTTTGAGTACGACTTATCATCTCCAAACCGATGGTCAAACCAAGAGGGTAAACTGAGTTTTGAAAGATCTCCCAAGAGCTTGTGTATTGGATTTCAGGGGATTTTGGGAAGACCTTCTACATCTAGTTGAGTTTTCGTATAACAATAGCTACCAATCGAGCATTGGGATGACACCATATGAGGCATTATATGGTAGACCGTGTAATTCTCCAGCATGTTGGTTAGAAACTAGAGATAAGTTGATACTTGGGATAGAGATGATCAGAGGGACATCGGATTGTATCGAAATCATTCGACAACGAATGAAGGCTGCCCAAGATCATCAGAAGAGTTATGCCGATAAGCATCGATAAGATTTGGAATTCGATGTTGGCAATATGGTATTCGTGAAGATTTCTCCGTTGAAACATGTTGTTTGGTTCGGAAGCAAAGGAAAGTTGGCCCCTTGGTTCGTTGGATCGTTTCCTATAGTTTAGCAGATTGGAAAGCTCTCATATAGATTGGAGTTACTCGAAAAGCTGTTGGGAGTGCGTAATGTTTCCCATTTATCGTTTCTACGGATGTGCGTGCATGATTCGAATGTGGTGGTATCCCCAGAACAGTACGAAGATCTAGAAGTAGAGACCGTAGTTACGAGACCTCGTAAGCCACTTCGAGTTATAGGGAATGACACGAAACAACTTAAAAGGAAGAAGATTAAGCTAGTCAAGGTACAATGGACTGAGGATGACGACTATTGTACGTGGGAGACAGAAGAGAGCATGAAGGTGGCCCATCCAGAACTCTTTGTTAGTACGACCCATTAGCATCGTGTCACCTTACATCATTATAACTTGTACTATTGTGTTTGTTTTTAAAATTCCGCATGCTAGGATACGGCTATGGATGCTAGTTTGGATGATAGAATCGGCTGCTCATGAGTGATAGGCATGCAGAATTGTTTTGATTGCTTGGGATTTCAGGGGCAAAATTCCTAAAGGGGGGAAGGAGTAGAATGTAACAGCCTGCATTTTACGTATCGGAGGATCAAAAATATTTTTATTTTATTCCCCGAGGGTTGTATCATTCTCATATTTTAATATTTTGTTTATGGGGATGTGAGACATGTCCATAATTTTTACCAATTTTATTTGTGACCATTTTAACACCCCTAGTCTTGTACAAGGCATAACTTTTGACTCGGATCAAATTAGATGCTGGGAACGGTTTCATTGAGAAGGAAATGATGATTCTCATTCCGTAGAGTGGTCACATTAAAGATTTGACACAGCGGTTTGGAAGGAATCACTATTTTGTGGTTTTACAGTTGGTTGTTCAAGTTTTTTAACCATTAGTGGGCTGAGCTGATTTGGAGAGGCCCATTAGTGAGCTGGTGGGTGGCTATAAATAGGGGGTTAAAGGTATGGAGAATAGTTTACTTTCTTTATTCTCTCATTTGGTTAAACTTGCGATCCTACTTGCTAAATCAAATACACCTTTCCACCATTAAAATTTTAGATCTACATGTGAAGATTGAAGATCTACATCATTTGAAGCCAGATCTACATCAATCGAAGAGATATTTCATCAAATTGAAGGGTTTAAAGCTAATTCTCCGCTGTCCGGATTTAGATCAAAGTGTTTTTCTGTTGTTTTGAAGATTTGGTGAGTGATATGCATCTCTCACGCAGATTCAATCAAGTATATAAGTTCTATGATCTTAATTTCATAATTTTCAAGTCGTTTTCCTTAGATCTACATAATGGTAAGTGTATTTTCATTTGAATCACCATAGCATCTAATCTAGCAACTTATAAACGGTAATTTCATGTGTTAATTCTATGTTTAGATCCATATATATATATATATATATATATATTAATTTAATCATTTATTGAATCGTTGTTTTGATGTTGATGATTTGTTGATGAAATCGGTTGATTTTTAGTTGAGATGGATTGGAGAGTTTGGGAGTGTTTGGCAAGTTAAAAATCATGGTTCGTCAAGAAAAATCTAGCGGATCGGGTGAATTTGCAAGAATCAGGTCAAAAATCAAGTTCTAGAAATTTACAGCATTTGACTGCGTTAGAAAAACGCTGTGGAAAGTCTCGAACCGAACATGAGCTAAAGGCGCATGTTGCATGTCGTAGGTCATATGAGATTTGATAGCATTTGAAAATTGTTGTGGAAATCCTGGAGCAAGAATGAGCTAAAGGCGCATGTCGTAGGTCGTTTGAGATTTGACAACGTTTGAAAAATGATGTGGAAAGTCCAGGAACAAGAATGATCTAAAGGCGCATGTCGCATGTCATAGGTCGTATGTCACACTTGAGCTATGACAGCGTTTCAAAAATGGAGTAAAAGGCTGTTTTGTCATTGTGGCCAGTTTTTCAAAGCAAAAGTGCTAGAAATGCTATAAAATGCAATATTGACCAAACGAAGCTTGTTTTTGAGTCGACAATGGTTCTAGCTTCAACATGAGTTCAAGGGGGATTGTTCGAAGTGGTGTGAGATGTTCCTTGATCATTGAAAAGCAACGAATGTGAATATAACTCAAGGGCGTTTTGAGTTGGTGGATAATGGTTGCTCAAGCGTGTTTTGAGCTTATGAATAGTCGCAGATGTTAATGACTAGAGGTGTTGAAGGCTGAGAGATTATCGTTGTCATAGGTTCTAGCGCGCTCAAAGCCAGGGTACAATAGAGACGTCTAAAAGACCGGTTGTATGGTCGAGTACCCTGGGTATCTTTGAAAGGCTTAGATACGTATCGTTGAAAGGTGTATGGAGTTTTTGCTAGAACCAGGGTTACCATTAGCCCTTGACGGATGGCAGGATGATATAGTCACTCATACGATTAGCGATGGTTTAAAAGCAGGATTGGCGGTGATAGCCAGAGTCCGTCATGTATGATTGGATGTTTTGCTTGTACCGTCTCACGTGGGTTGTCTCATGTCGAGGGAGATGTTTCTTGTGTGCTTGTCTGATATTGGTTCAGGCCTCTAGGGCTTGTGCTTGAGGGATGTTGAGCTCGATTAGGATGGTTTATATGAGATATATAATTGGTTGTTATGAGTGATATTGTTGGTTGCTTTTGATTGCCATGAATGAATGGTTGTCTGATTGACATGGATGTATGGTTGAAATGCTTGTTTTGTAAAGGCTATCACTGTCCAATGTGGGGTAGATAAGGTTGGATTTTTTCTCTGGTGAAGTAGGTAGATTAGTTTGTTTATCTGCCTATTCTCATATACTTTATTGATGATGTTAGATAGTTGTTTTATCGCTCACTAAGACTGTTGTCTGACTCAAGGTTTTATGTTTCCCTCTTATTACCTTGGGCTGTTCATCCAATTTTTTGATGGGCAGGCTAGGTGGTAGGTGACAGGTGATATCTTGGTGAGGATGATGTTGCAGTTCTATGGCGAGCAGGTGGTTGGCGTATTATCTTTTTTACTATATAGCATATGTTTTTCCGTTGTTTGATGATTTACTCTGAGTGTTGTAGTCAGGCTTTATGTACAGACTTTGATGCTGTATCCAGTTGATATATGGAAAAATCTTTCAGGATGTTATGAAAGTTTTATATATGATGCTTCACTATTATTGCCTATTGTATATGTTCTATTATATTTTATCCTTGCACTGTGAGTACAACGACAGGTTCCGCATGTGTTTTCATATCTCAATGATCGTCCATAGCTGCCTGACACGTCTTTCAGTGCATTACTCCTCTTGTTTAGTGCGGGAGTTATGGGTGGTCATCACAAAAGTATTAGGAAACCAAATATATTTAAAAGCAGGAATTAAAATAAATTTAAGAACAAAGAAATATATTTAAAATAAGGAAGTAATTTTGAAATCATTAAGATAGGAATAAAAAATAGTGAGAAAACATAGAAACAAGGATTCCGTGGTAATTAGAGTTTTAACAAGAAATCTAGACTCAATTACATTTTATCTCTTGAACTCTAGTTACTCATGAGTTTTGCATCTTGAACTCTTCTTCTTTGAAATCTTGATACTCTAAGCGGTACAGTCTTCAATAATCAATAGTTGCATATATTTCCTCTATATATATACATATACATATATATTTTATATAATAATATTAGTATATATTTTATAACAATAATATTTAAACAAGATTGTTGCGATCAAAAATATCATTACAACCATCTCAATACCTTACAATCTCCCTTTTTTTTATGATAACAACCTTGGTTTATAAAATATTCATACCTGTATCTTGATTCTCCAGTTATGTAATGACCCAGATTCTTATGGGTTAATTTTAAATATTTAATACGGATTTAAATATTGGGTGGATAATATAAATGGAATTTTATATTAAGTTATTAATTTAATAATCAATTTCGATTAAATATCGAAAATATTAGAGTTTCAAAATACGAAATCGACAAATAACTAAATATGAAGTTAAAACTAAATTGAAAACAATTCAGATAATTTATAAGGATTTCAATTTAAATAGAATTCAATAAGAATAATTTATTTTCAAAGAATTAAATTGTTTTGAATTTAATTTAAATCAATTTAAATAAATATCTTCCACAGACGATCGAATCAGACTTTGTGACCTATCCCAGTGTATCCGAAATAGGAGTATTACCCTAGAATTGTCAGTTGTTCGGTTCAGAAAGGAGATCGGAATAATAAAGTGTTTTAATTTTTGGATATCGGTTTAAAAGCTAATTAAAACCAATTAAATTAAAATAAAGAAATTCCTTTTCTTTTTGGTGGACGGAAAACAAACAACGAAGAGAAAAATTATATGGCCTAAATTATAACCGCGTCTTCTCCTTTTATCTCCACACAAAACCAATGGCCTCGTGTTCCACTCGAAATCGCGGCCTTTTTCCCCTTTTTCTCTTATTTATTCCGTTCGTTATTTGCTTCAGAGAAAATCCAAGCTCCTTCTCCTTTTAAAAACAAATCGATGCCTTCCCCTTTTAAATCGAAACCACTAACCCTACCTCCTCAATCAATCACAAGGCCAAGAGGGTTTAAATCCAAGCCGAGAATGGAAGGCATGAGCTTCCTGAAGCTCGTCGATACACCCGCAATCCTCGGGATGGGTGCGATATTGTTTCAGTACGGGCAAAAAGGGGGTGACGCGATGGACTGATGAAGGTTGCGGTGGAGTTTGGCAAGGTCAATGAAGGAGTTCGGTCTTGGGATTGAGGATGAACGCGGTGATGGGTTCAGTGACTCGTATACTCGCAGACTTCAATTTGGAAGAGGAAATACCAGAGTGCGATTCAACACTGGTGATGTTCACGGTTAAGGGGAGGATGCCTAGTTGATGGGGTATGATTGCAGTATAGTTAAGGCTGCTATCAAGGCTCACAAGCACGGTCGAGGTTAGTAAAGATGGTTCAATGGGCATGCAGAAGTCAGAGAGGTCATGGGTACTGCTAGGTTAAAAAGGATTTTTTTTATGTATGATTATGGTAATTATTTTAAGCTAATATTTAAATTCTTTTTCCATTTAAATTGTTCGATAAGTAATTTATGTCATTAAAATATATACAAGGTTCAAAATACTGAAACAAGTCGAGTTGGACTTATAGCGAGGAATGGTATTCGCTTGGGAAATTTTGGGATTTTATCTCTAAACAAAATCAGGAATTAAAATGGAATCAGAACAGATCGCGAATAAAAACTCTAGTGAGTAAATCACACTCAACTGTTAATTAGAATTATTTTTGTGTCGTTAAAAATAATTGTTGTGCTTATTTGGATTTTTTTGGTTGCTTTAAATATATTAGTTATTTAGGGTTGACTATTATATATATATATATATTGGTTTGGTGGATTGGATTCCCACAGTACCATTAACGTATGCTCGCGGTTTCATTAGCGGATGATTGCCCTATGCATCCCACGCTATGATAGTGGATGACCTTCTATACCGCGATATTCTGCCTCGAAGCAGGATGGGTATTACTATGTTGACTAACATATGTGGATGCAGGAAAATATATTATCTGTTTGTTTATTTGTATGCATATATATACTGTCATATATGATGTGTTAGAAAACTAGAAATAAATAATTGGTTGTTTAAAATATCACTGGGCCTAAGTGATAATTTATTTAAAATACCCTGAAAGGGATATTTGAGATTTAAAAGGGAATTCTATTTTTCTAAAATAGAATTTGAATTTTTAAATAGATTTGAAATATTAACTTGTTTTAAAAGAAATAAAACAAGTAGTTCCTTTATAAATGTAGTTTATAAATAGTTTTTTTATAAATGAAGTTATAAATGAAGCGAAAAGAATTATCATTGGATAATTCAAAAATAAAAATACAAGTGTGAAATTGAAAAGGGAAATCTATTTTCCTAAAGTAGAAATATCGATTTCAAAAGGAATTGAAATCGAGACTTGTTTAAAGAAGTGAAATAGAATTTGAATATATTGAATATATAGAATTTGAATATAGAAATTCAAATGGGATTTATAATATCGAAAGTGAAGTAGAATTTGAATATAGAAAATTCAAAGGGGATTTGAATATAGAAATTCAAATGATATTTGAATAAAGAAGAATTAAAAAATTGGAAAATTGTATATAGAGAATTCATATAGTGTTATAATGGAATTTGAATATAGAAGTCGATAAGAAAACAAATTTAGTTAATAAGCAAGTTAAAATATATTTGAACATGTCATGTTCAAATATAAAAGTAAAATAGACTAAAGAGTTAATTAACAAATTAATTAACGAATTGAGTTAAACGATCGGGTATAGTTGAATTTCATTAGACAGGTATAGATATACAGGAGATAGGTTTGGATAAAGTTAATGAATGTATATAAATAGAATGCTCGACAAAAAGGTACGTATTTAATGCATATATGAGATTTTATGCGCCGTATCGGCAAGCCGCTTGGCTTTTTCTTTTTCTTTTTCTTTTGGATTGGTGAGGGCCATGGGAGGCTATTTGAAATATCCCGATGCTCCCGGTACAAAGGAGGTTATGGCGAATTTTTCCGAGAATTTAAGGAGTTAGAATATTTTTAAGATAATTTGATAGTTAGAAATCAGCGTATCGATATATATATATATATATATATATATATATATATATAGAAGTCGATAAGGAAGCGAACTTAGAAATAGAATAGTATAATCAAAAAGGAAGTATAAGAATAAAATCTCGTAAGAATAGAAAGAGAAAGTGTATATGTGTTTAAAGGTGAAGAAGTAGTTGTACGGTATTGATTATTCGAGTAAGTAGTCTTATCTGTTTTGACATTATAAATGTTATTCAGTCAAGGTCTGAGAGGTAGTTATACCCCAATTTGATTGATTTAATTATTAACAAATAAATAGTAAGATTTCAGGCTCGAAGATCAATGTTGGATAAGAGTTAGTTGAATATAGTATTGGGTTGTCGTAACGATGTTTTACACAACATCCGTTTTAACCCAAATAAGTGTAAGCTTGGAAATAGAATAATAAATATTTCCTAAGTATAGAAAAAAATGAGATCGGAAAAGAGATAAGTAATTGGAATATTTTCCAATTTTAAATAGCATATATTTTCTAAAGTTCAGAAAATAAAGGAAGGCGATATTCGGAAATGTTTTCCAAATAACGTAAAATGCCAATATGCTAATTGAAAATATTTGGTTAACAAATATTGATAAAGAAATAGAGAAGTGATTTAATTAATGGAATATTAATTAAGGGCGCAGTGATTATTTGATAAGTGGTTGAACACTTGTTTTCTTCGATAGTTAAATCATCGACTATCGAAACACTTGTTTTTATTCGATAGTTAAATCATAGACTATCGAAATTTTTGACCATCTTTGTCAATATGGAGAGACCGGTTGGATTATTATCCGAAGAACCACTCCGTATTGGCAATAGCGTTGCGAATCAAATTATACGAAGATAATCGAAGACGGGGTAGAGTGCAAGGACTTTTCTATTAATAGAAATAGTGCCTTCGGTTCATCCTATTCCTGGGTGACTTGTATGGATGAATGTCTGACAGATTATTTCCAGAAAGTCACGTACATTGATTTCTTCAACCATACTAAGAGTGGAAGCGAAGAAGGAAACTTATTTAGCTAACACGTAATGTACTGTGTAGATGTCAATTAGTGATTTTCGATGGATCTGACAATGTGGCATTTGAAGTGAATCTGATGTGATGATGAGACGTAACCTCAAGCCTCATCAACCGGTAAATGACAGAAATCGGCCAAGCAACATGGCTATGTAGGTCACACCTATTAGGATGTATAATCACCTGATCTAGAGTTTCATTTACTTCTAAAAATCTACTGTCGATGCTGTCCCATTCGGGAAACGGTTGCTGATCTCAACCGTTGGTGATATACATTCGATACACTCAAGCAAAATGAGTGGTCGGTCATGTGTGGCTGAGTTGCAAGATATTCTTGTTGAACTCGGTGTATTCTCCTCTATAGATATACTAGCGGAAGGTGGTTTCATACCTTGTCATAGTTGGAAATCATTACCCAATACGTGCTTGCGGTTTTGATTGTATATTATTATGTGGAACGTGAGATGCAAACGTTCCACTAGATTATTATTTACTTGATTTAGACATTATTATAATATCAAAAGAGTTTTGATATAAAGATTATTATTCCTTTCAAAGGGATTTTGAAAGTTAAATCAAGTGTTTGGATTCTCATAAGGGAAAAACCCGTTCCGTGGTTGTCTTATGAGATATCATTTAGTTTCTGGAACTGTTTTAAACTGTTTACTCATACCAGTCCCATGACTGACCCGGAGTTTATTTTTGTTTTGTTCTACCTAAACTCTTGGGTGCCTAAATTTGTACGGGCAGTCAAGTAGTTAAGGATTTTACAGATCTATTTAAAGGAGCTTGGAGCAGGAGGCTTCAGCGTTAGTTATATAAAGTTTTGTTCCGTTGCGTTGTAAGTGTTGTACTCTGATAAGTGTATGTTATACAGTTGAAATTTTGTATTTCAAAAGTCATGATGTATTATATTTTGTTCCGCTGCGATGTGAGATTATGTGTTGTTATTTCTGTTCTTCTTCTACCTCTTTCTTCTAAAAAAATACTTCGTATTTTCGTGATATTTGGGTTGGACGTATGATGTATATAGTCAACTCCGATGTTATGGATCTGCGGGTCATTACAGTTGGTATCAGAGCTTAGGTTGAGCGAATACCTAGGCTTGTGTGGCAGTGCTAATTAGAGATAGGGTCAGTAGAACCCTAGAATGAGTTGAGTGTATATATACGAGAGAGCGTATTTGTTATTTGATATAAAAACCGTTTTATATTGTGTTGACTAGTCTGTTGAGTGGCTTATGAATTCTGATCGAATCATGGGACGCCACGATGTCGATAGGAGTTTATAAACACTTGAGCAGAAGATTGGACACGATATTGTTTTTAAACAGTTGGGTTGATTGTTAGGATTATAATCAAATTAGATTATAAAAACTGAAATAGTTATATATAACCAATGGAATTTGTATATGAAATGAAATATACAAATAAGATGAACTAGAATTGAATTCAAACCAGAAATTAAAAATCCTGGGAAGTTGGAAAATATTTTCCGAATTTTATTAAAATAATATAGCTTTATTTTGGAAGGATTTTTGAATAAAAATCATTTGAATGGATTTTGAAAGTGGTAAAGCACTGAACTCACTTCAGTGGCTGGGAAATAACTCTGATGATGGTCGCAACATCATCAGTGTTCATTTTCAAGTTTCTAAGTGATGAATTACTGCCTTAGAAAAGTTTTGATGGAAATTTGTTTGAAAAGAAAACAAGTTGTTTGAAAATTCAAATGTTTTGAATTTGAGATGGATATAAATATATATTTATATTACTTCAAAGGAGTTTTGAAATAAATCCCTGGGAATTTGAATGATTGAAACTAAATTTAACTTAGGTAAGTCAAATGGATCGAAATGAATAAATTGAGTAAAATCAATGTGAATGAAATATGAATTGGGTGTGAATAAAAGAAAAACCAAAAGAGTTATAAAGGAAATATATTTGTAACACAAATACAAAGGAAGTTATGTGCAAACAAATAGAAGGAGAAATATCTGTAAAAACATTTACAAATAGAATTTAAAAGGGAATATTTGTAAAACATTTACAAATAGATTAAATGGAAATATTAATTTATAGAAAATAAATAGAATTTAATCAAAGGAATATTTAGAAGATGAATAGAAAATGGAAATCTGTATTTAACAGATAAATAGAAAAGATTAATTTATAAATAACAGTTTATAAATTAAATTAAATATTTATCATTCGATAAATGGAATATATAAGTCTGAACTTATATAGAGAAGAGATTTTGGTTTTTAACACCGATAGTTTTAAATAGAAGGGGTACACAACACATGTATAAGTGAAGTAACGTTATTAAAGAGAACATTTATAAAGTGAAGAACCGTTACTAAAAGTAAATCTTTATAAATGAATAAACGTTATCCAATAGGAGTTAATCGAATATTAGTTATTCGAATAGAATTAAAGGAGTTATCGAATATAGTTTATTCAAAAGGAATTATTGAATTTGGTTAATCGAAGGAGTTATCGATTATTAGTTAATCGAAGGAGTTATCGATTATTAGTAAATCGAAGGAGTTATCGATAATTAGTTAATCGAAGGAGTTATCGATTACTAGTTAATCGAAGGAGTTATCGATCATTAGTAAATCGAAGGAGTTATCGATTATTTGTTAATCGAAATGAGTTATCGATTATAGTTTAATCGAAAAGAGTTATCGATTAGTTTAATCGAAGTGAGTTATAGAATATTGGTTATTCGAAGGAGTTATTTAATTTAGTTATTCGATGGAGTTAATCGATAAGAGTTAAACCCAATAGAGTAAATTGATAAGAGTAAATCGAATATAGTTTATTCGAAGAAAGGTTTTCGAATCTAGTTATTAGAAAGAGAGATTATCGAATATAGTTATTCAAAGGCAGGAGTTATCGAATAGGGATTTATTCAAAGAGAGTTACGTAAGGAAGTTTGAAATGTTGAATATCAACATAAATAATTTTTGAAAAGATAAATGGGTTTGTAGCACTTTTTCTACCTTAGCAATTTCGAGGACGAAATTATTTTAAGTGGGGAAGATTGTAATGACCCGGATTCTTATGGGTTAATTTTAAATATTTAATACGGATTTAAATATTGGGTGGATAATATAAATGGAATTTTATATTAAGTTATTAATTTAATAATCAATTTTGATTTAATATCGAATATATTAAAGTTTCAAAATACGAAATCGACAAATAACTAAATATGAAGTTAAAACTAAATTGAAAACAATTCAGATAACTTATTTGGATTTCAATTTAAATAGAATTCGATAAGAGTAATTTATTTTTGAAGAATTAAATTGTGTTGAATTTAATTTAAATCAATTTAAATAAATATCTTCCACAGACGATCGAATCAGACTTCATGACCTATCCCAGTGTATCCGAAATAGGGTATTACCCTAGAAATGTCAGTTGTTCGGTTCAAAAAGGAGTTCGGAATAATAAAGTGTTTTAATTTTTGGATATCGTTTAAAATCTAATTAAAACCAATTAAATTAAAATAAAGAAATTCCTTTTCTTTTTGGTGGACGGAAAACAAACAACGAATAGAAAAATTATATGGCCTAAATTATAACCGCGTCTTCTCCTTTTATCTCCACACAAAACCAATGGCCTCGTGTTCCATTCGAAACCGCAACCTTTTCCCCCTTTTTCTCTTATTTATTCCGTTCGTTATTTGCTTCAAAGAAAATCCAAGCTCCTTCTCCTTTTAAAAACAAATCGATGCCTTCCCCTTTGAAATCGAAACCGCTACCCCTACCTCCTCAATCAATCGCAAGGCCAAGAGGGTTTAAATCCAAGCCGAGAATGGAAGGCATGAGATTCCTGAAGCTCGTTGATACACCCGCAATCCTCGGGATGGGTGCGATATCGTTTCAGTAAGGGAAAAAAGGGGGTGACGCGATGGACTGATGAAGGTTGCGGTGGAGTTTGGCAAGGTCAATGAAGGAGTCCGGTCTTGGGATTGAGGATGAACGCGGTGATGGGTTCAGTGACTCGTATACTCGCAGACTTCAATTTGGAAGAGGAAATACCAGAGTGCGATTCAACACTGGTGATGTTCACGGTTTAGGGGAGGATGCCGAGTTGATGGGGTATGATTGCAGTATAGTTAAGGCTGCTGTCAAGGCTCACAAGCACGGTCGAGGTTAGTAATGATGGTTTAATAGGCGTGCAGAAGTCAAAGAGGTCATGGGTACTGCTAGGTTAAAAAGGATTTTTTTAATGTGGGATTAAGGTAATTATTTTAAGCTAATATTTAAATTCTTTTTCCATTTAAATTGTTTGATAAATAATTTATGTCATTAAAATATATACAAGGTTCAAAATACTGAAACAAGTCGAGTTGGACTTATAGCGAGGAATGGTATTCGCTTGGGAAATTTTGGGATTTTATTTCAAAACAAAATCAGGAATTAAAATGGAATTAGAACAGATCGCGAATAAAAACTCTGGTGAGTAAATCTCACTCACCTGTTAATTAGAATTATTTTTATGTCGTTAAAAATAATTGTTGTGCTTATTTGGATTTTTCAGGTTGCTTTAAATATATTAGTTATTTAGGGTTGACTATTATATATATATTGGTTTGGTGGATTGGATTCCCGCAGTACCATTAGCGGATGCCCGCGGTTTCATTAGCGGAAGATTACCCTATGCGTCCCACGCTATGATAGTGGATGACCTTCTATACCGCGATATCCTGCCTCGTAGTAGGATGGGTATTACTATGTTGACTAACGTCTGTGGATGCAGGAAAATAGGTTGGAGGAATCCGACTGGATTCCTCAAAAATATATTATCTATTTGTTTATTTGTTTGCATATATATACTGTCATATATGATGTGTTAGAAAACTAGAAATAAATAATTGGTTGTTTAAAATATCACTGGGCCTAAATGATAATTTATTTAAAATACCCTGAAAGGGATATTTGAGATTTAAAAGGGAATTCAATTTTCTAAAATAGAATTTGAATTTTTAAATAGATTTGAAATATTAACTTGTTTTAAAAGAAATAAAACAAGTAGTTCCTTTATAAACGAAGTTTATAAATAGTTCTTTTATAAACGAAGTTATAAATGAAGCGAAAAGAATTATAATTGGATAATTCAGAAATAAAAATACAAGTGTGAAATTGAAAAGGGAAATCTATTTTCCTAAAGTAGAAATATCAATTTCAAAAGAAATTGAAATCGATACTTGTTTAAAGAAGTGAAATAGAATTTGAATAGATTGAATATTTAGAATTTAAATATAGAAATTCAAATGGGATTTATAATATCGAAATTGAAGTAGAATTTGAATATAGAAAACTCAGAGGGGATTTGAATATAGAAATTCAAATGAGATTTGAATAAATAAGATTTAAAAAAATGGAAAATTGAATATAGAGAATTCGTATAGTGTTATAATGGAATTTGAATATAGAAGTCAGTAAGAAAACAAATTTAGTTAATAAGCAAGTTAAAATATATTTGAACATGTCATGTTCAAATATGAAAGTAAAATAGACTAAAGAGTTAATTAACAAATTAATTAACAAATTGATTTAAATGATCGGGTATAGTTGAATTTAATTAGACAGGTATAGATGTACATGAGATAGGTTTGGATAAAGTTAATGAAGGTATATAAATAGAATGCTCGACAAAAAGGTACGTATTTAATGCATATATGAGATTTTATGCGCCGTATCGGCAAGCCGCTTGGCTTTTTCTTTTTCTTTTGGATTGGTGAGGGCCATGGGAGGCTATTTGAAATATCCCGATGCTCCCGGTACAAAGGAGGTTATGGCGAATTTTTCCGAGAATTTAAGGAGTTAGAATATTTTTAAGATAATTTGATAGTTAGAAATCAGCGTATCGATATATATAGAAGTCGATAAGGAAGTGAACTTAGAAATAGAATAGTATAATCAAAAAGGAAGTATAAGAATAAAATCTCGTAAGAATAGAAAGAGAAAGTGTATATGTGTTTAAAGGTGAAGAAGTTGTTGTATGGTATTGATTATTCGAGTATGTAGTCTTATCTGTTTTGACGTTATAATCAGTCAAGGTCTAAGAGGTAGTTATACCCCAACTTGATTGATTTCATTATTAACAAATAAATAGTAAGATTTCAGGCTCGAAGATCAATGTTGGATAAGAGTTAGTTGAATATAGTATTGGGTTGTCGTAACGATGTTTTACACAACATCCGTTTTAACCCAAATAAGTGTAAGCTTGGAAATAGAATAATAAATATTTCCTAAGTATTGAAATAAATGAGATCGGAAAAGAGATAAGTAATTGGAATATTTTCCAATTTTAAATAGCATATATTTTCTAAAGTTTAGAAAATAAAGGAAGGCGATATTCGGAAATGTTTTCCAAATAACGTAAAATGCCAATATGCTAATTGAAAATATTTGGTTAACAAATATTGATAAAGAAATAGAGAAGTGATTTAATTAATGGAATATTAATTAAGGGCTTATTGATTATTTGATAATTAGATGAACACTTGTTTTCTTCGATAGTTAAATCATTGACTATCGAAACACTTGCTTTTATTTGATAGTTAAATCACAGACTATCGAAGTTTTTGACCATCGTTGTCAATATGGAGAGACCGGTTGGATTATTATCCGAAGAACCACTCCGTATTGGCAGTAGCGTTGCGAATCAGATTACATGAAGATAAACAAAGACGGAGTAGAGTGCAAGGACTTTTCTATTAATAGAAATAGTGCCTTCGGTTCATCCTGTTCCTGGGTGACTTGTATGGATTTATGTCTGACAGAGTATTTCTAGAAAGGTCACGTACATTGATTTCTTCAACCGTACCAAGAATGGAAGTGGAGAAGGTAACTTCTTTAGCTAACACGTAATGTACTGTGTAGACGTCAATTAGTGATTTTCGATGGATCGGACAATGTGGCATTCGAAGTGAATCTGATGTGATGATGAGACGTAACCTCAAGCCTCATCAACCGGTAAATGACAAAAATCGGGCAGGCAACATGGCTTTGTAGGTCGCACCTATTAGGGTGTATAATCACCTGATCTATAGTTTCATTTACTTCTAAAAATCTATTGCCGATGCTGTCCCATTCGGGAAACGGTTGCTGATCCCAACTGTTGGTGATATACATTCGATACACTCAAGCGAAATGAGTGGTCGGTCATGTGTGGCTGAGTTGCAAGATGTTCTTGTTGAACCCGGTGTGTTCTCCTCTAGAGATATACCAGCGGAAGGTGGTTCCATACCTTGTCATAGTTGGAAATCATTACCCAATATGTGCTTGCGGTTTTGATTGTATATTATTATATGGAACGTTAGATGCAAACGTTCCACTAGATTGTTATTTACTTGATTTAGACATTATAATAATATCGAAAGAGTTTTGATATAAAGATTATTATTCCTTTCAAAGGGATTTTGAAAGTTAAATCAAGTGTTCGGATTCTCATAAGGGAAAAACCCGTTCCGTGTTATACGGCATGGTCTTATGAGATATCATTTAGTTTCTGGAACTATTTTAAACCGTTTACTCATACCAGTCCCATGACTGACCCGGAGTTTATTTTGTTTTGTTCTACCTAAATTCTTGGGTGCCTAAATTTGTACGGGCAGTCAAGTAGTTCAGGATTTTACAGATCTATCTAAAGGAGCTTGGAGCAGGAGGCTTCAGCGTTAGTTATATAGAGTTTTGTTCCGCTATGTTGTAAGTGTTGTACTCTGATAAGTGTATGTTATACAGTTGAAATTTATATTTCAAAAGTTATGATATATTATATTTTGTTCTGCTGCGATGTGAGATTCTGTGTTGTTATTTCTGTTCTTCTTCTACCTCTTTCTTCTAAAAAAAATGTTTCGTATTTTCGTGATATTTGGGTTAGACGTATGATGTATATAGTCAACTCCGATGTTATGGATCTGCGGGTCATTACAAGTTAGTCCCTCTTACTTCATTGACTCTTTCTTAAAAAACTCACTCCCCCTTAATCTAGGCCTTATTTTATGATTATCCCCTTAACCATCACCAAAAACGATATATCTTTATAATACTCCTCCTAAAACCGAGACATAGTTCAAATATCTAAAACTAGTGTAGTGCTAATTGCATAATACCTAAAATTAATCTAGTCTAGAACAAGTTCCAATATCTAATACTATCCTACACTAATTGCATAATATTTCTAAGGCTATAATTCAAACACATGAATATAAATCTTATTATAAATTTCTTATTACAAATTCAATATACGAGAACATATAACAAATATTTACGAACATTAGTTAATATACGAATATTACACTAATATATGATACCTAACTACTAAGTGTTTTTGACAATTTAGGACTTTTAAATTGGACAATTAAAGTAATGGAGACAAAATTCTCCATTTTGTCTGATCACATTTCTTTCCTTATAGAAAGACACTTCGCCGATGCAAATGACTTGATTGTCTTCTTCCATTTATTGATCTTCTTCTTCTACTTCTTCTTCTTCCACCATAGGATTATGTATTTGAATAGTGGATGAATCATCTTCAATAATAACTGGAATATAATGGTTATCCATTATGAACTTTGGGAGATTCCTAACGATCTTCCCTTGTTTCTTGTTCTCTTGCTATACGAAGTTGCAGAAGTTGTATTTCAGTAAGTAATTGCAGAGTATCTTTCATAGATTCCTCTAATTTGACAACCCTTGCAAGAGTAGTTCGTTGAAACGGGCCCTGAGTAGGAGTAGGAAATTAAATGGTGTTGTTTTGGTTTTTATTTGAAGTTGAAGCCATTATTTATTTGTTTTAGAATTTTATTACAGTGAAACATGAGTGGGAAAGGAAGAGTTTTCAAAATGGAAAGTTTAAATAAGTGTAATAACTAATTTTAGAGGGAATTTGAAATTTGAAATTTTACTATTATATGTCGACATAATGGGTTAGATATGTTGACATACCTCTTAAATTTTGATTTTTTAATTTATTTTAATATGTTTATACTAATATGTTTAATTATTTTACTTTGATTAATGAATAAATGCCTAGTTCTCTTCTTAATTTAGTAAACATTTCTTCGTTTAATGGTTTAGTTGATATATCTACAATTTGATTTCCTGTTTTGATAAATTCTAGTGAAATATTTTCTTTATTTACGTTATCTCCAGGAAAATGATATCTAACATCAATATGTTTTGTTCTAGCATGATGTGTATGATTTTTGGACAGATTTATAGCACTGGGATTATCGTAGTAAATTGTTGATTTAGTTATATTTAATCCAAAATCTCTTAGAGCTTGTTGCGTATATATTACTTGAGAACATGCCAAAGCAGCAGATATATACTTTGCTTCAATTGTTGATAAGGAAACAATATTTTGATTTTTTACTAAACTAGGAAACCAGAGAATCACCTAAAAAATGATAAGTTCCACTTGTACTTTTTCATTCTGGTTTACAACTAGCGTAGTTAGCATCACAATATGAAATTTAATTGAATGAATTGTTTTAAGGATAAAACAAACCAAAGTCTAATGTATGTTTGACATATCATGGAATATGTTTTATGACATTTAAGTGAGTTTCCCTAGGTTGTGATTGATATCTCATGCAGAGATAAATGCTATATATTACGTCTTGTCTACTCGGAGTAATATATAATAAAGAACCTATCATACCCCTATATAATTTCTGATCTACGTCTTTTGAAGAGCCATCTTTACTTAATTCTTCATTGGTTGCAATAAGCATGGGTTTTCCTTTAGTATTATCCATGTTAAATTTATTAATTAAATCATCAGCATATTTTTCTTGATTAATAAATATTCCATATCTTGTTGTCTTATTTGTCATCCTAAAAAGAAAGTGAGTTCTCCCATGTGACTCATTTCAAATTCTTACATCATGATTTCGTAAATTTTTTGATTAATTTTATTGTTTGTTGATCCAAAAAAGATATCACCTAAAAAGATATGTACTAATTGAATATCATTTTCGCTTCTTTTATTAAGTAGAGTATTATCTACTTTACCAATTTCAAAATTTGATTGTAACAAATAAGTTCTTAGTTTATCATACCAGGCTCTAGGAGCTTATTTTAATTCATATAAAGATTTCTTTAACCTATAGACATGGTTTGGAAATTTTTTATCTTTGAATAATAGTGGTTGTTCAACATAAACATATTCTTTAACAAATCCATTTAGAAAAGCGCTTTTTACATCCAATTGAAATAGTTTGAAATTATTACAATTAGCGAAAGCAAGTAGAATTCTAATTGTCTCTATTCTTGCTACATGGGCAAAGGTTTCTCCATAATCTATTCCTTTTTCTTGATAGTATCATTGTGCAACTAGTCCAGCTTTATTTCTATTGATCTCACCAAGTTCATTCATTTTATTTTTATAAATCCATTTAGTTGCTATTATACTTTTATCCTCTAGTCTAGGAACAAGTTGCCATAAAACATTTTGGGTGAACTAATACAACTCGTTTTGCATAGCAAGTATCCATGAATCATCACACGATTCTTCCTTTGTATTTTTAGGTTCAATAGTTAATGTGGAAGCTACCTTACTCATGTTATTCAATTGATTTCTAGTTCTAACTATAGATTCAATATCTCCTAGTATATTTTCTATAATTGGGTTGATTAATTGGGTGTCTAATTCTTTAATTGGGTTGATTAATTTCATTATTTATTTCATTTAATTCATTATCATTATCACATTCGTCTTCATTATGTTTTTGATTTAAATCTTTATAAATTTCGTTAAAAGATACGTTTAGAGTTTCTTCGATAATATTAGTTTTTAAATCAAGAACTCGATATGTTTTACTTCTATTTGAGTATCCAATAAAAATTCCTCTACCTGATTTATAATCAAATTTATTTAGATTTACTTCAGCATATAAATAAAATATTTACTTTCAAAAATTCTAAAATAAGATACATTTTGTTTCTTATTATAAAGAAGTTCATATGGAGTTTTGTTAGTTAGTGGTCTAATTAAAATTCTATTTAAGGTATAACATGCTGTAGTAACTGCTTCGCCCAAAAAATTCTTGGTAAATTATTATCAGAAAGCATAGTTCTTGCCCACTCTTGGTGTAATGACCAGCATTTTTACTCACTTCAAACCAACAAAAACCCAAACCCACGTCGATTCAAAGCAAGAAAAAATACGTTTTGTTAGGGTTCATTCGAGAAAAACAAAGAGGAATACAAAATTCACAGCGGAACAAATAAAAATATAATATGAAAATATCATTGCAGCGGAATTTTTTTTGAAACAAAAACACTTTAAAATAAAAGTCTGGTTTTGCATACCTTTGTCAACTTAACCTAATATACCGATAATAGAGTATGTCGGACCTTCATATGAAACCTCGATTCTCTATGGAACTCCAAGTCTTCAAGCTTTCATCCTGGAAACACTCGCTCGGATCTGACCCGAGCGATAAACACTCGGGGTCAGGCTTTGTTATATTAGTTATAAAATAATGTAAATCAAACCTAACCATAACAACCATAACTAAACACAGCAACCATTCATCCATAGCAACCATAAACCAAGTTTGAAACATGACTTTTTAGAAAAATAAATGACTATAAGCCTTAGGTCCCATCACACAATGCAACCGCAAGCCGGAGGATGGGTTTTTGCCTTATAATTGCAAAAATGATTAATATAGTTTAAACAAAACATTTCATATTATAATAATGTCTAGGATATGGAAAAATCCTTTCGAAAATAACTTATAAATCTTAGCTCGCATAGTATCCCATACCACTATGTTGGCTACATAGGTATACAACTGAAAATTGTAAAAGGGTTCATATTGGAGTTTACATTCCATCATGATGGTTACTGATTCGAAAGATCTCTCTGGAATTCAGCAAATACCATGTTTGTACACAAAACCGCACCCATTTTTCTCAAGTTGGTGGAGTTTAATCCCTACACCTATCGGTAGGCATGCCGCCTCACCTACTGGGTCGACCGAATCCGTGCAAAACATAAAGTCATGCTGATCTGACCATCAGCATACCATCATACAGGTGTGTGAAGCTATCACTAGGTCCCGTCATACACAAAGCTACACATTTAAGCCATGCTTTGATCATCACCACAAAACCCTTCTTTTCAACAAAAGCCCTGATCATTTTTCCAACACTTATCATGCCCCATGGTCATTCCATGTCAGACATGCAATCCATCCACAAGTCCGTTCTGGGAATAGGAACGAAACCGAAGGCAATTGATTCCACGTCCCCGCCTAGGAGTGCAAGTCCTTGCAATCCGATACGCTTCAAATACGGTCAGATAATGCCGTTACTTTAATCTCTTGAGAACTAATCCCTAGGCATCAACAAGCTATCCATCCGATGTGAAGAATACTAGCCTTTAACCATTATCATTGAGAACTAATCCTTTCACGTCGTATAATAATTCGGAATGAGTAAAAACCTGGCCTTTTCAAATAATTAGTGCATCTTTTAAAACCAATTGGTTTACAGGATTTCATGAACCTCATTCCATTCTTTTATTCAATCCATTCATTAAAACTATATTAAGTTTTAAGATGCCAAAGCTCTTTATTTCTATCTCATAGAGCAAAAATGGCAATACTTCATTTTTAATCATCTTATGTTTTAGTAATTTTAATTACCTTTCCTTCAAATCTTGTTGAAAGATATCAAACCAAATATTCTGATTACTTAACTTCAAATTCCAAGTTAAATCTTTCCAATAATCCTTATTGATTATTCCATTTGACTCATGTAAAAACATGTTTATTCCTTTCCCAAAAATATTTAGAAATAGAGATTTCATTTGCTTAACTTAGAAAATTATCTTACCTTTTCATGGGCAAAAGAACAATGTTAATGAAGACATCATTCACAACAAACCCAAAATCATATTTCCT
The DNA here is from genome assembly GCA_030737875.1 of Allium sativum. NCBI lineage: Eukaryota > Viridiplantae > Streptophyta > Magnoliopsida > Asparagales > Amaryllidaceae > Allium > Allium sativum. Next base: position 46,686 of record JASFAX010002220.1, read on the forward strand.
TTTATATTGGAATCTCTACAGAAATCATATTGGTTTATAATTGATATAAACCTCCATATCCAACAAACACTATAAGCGAAATAATGACACAGCCTTTTAAATCCCTCGAATAGTCTAAGTCATCATCCATGGAGACTTATCTTTGTCAATGACCAATCTGGTTTCTATACAATTTCAATTTAATTAAATTGATTGGAA